>CP135540.1:1940375-1959525 GCA_032402905.1 Khaya senegalensis | reverse complement strand
TTAAATTATTACTGTTTACATCATAAAAATAAATACTAATTATTAAATATTTTAAAAAATATTTTAATAATAATAAAATTATAAAAATAAAAAAATTTAAATTAGTTCGAATTTATTAAAAAGTAGATGGAGAAATTTATAAATTTTATTTTATTTATATAAATATAAAAATTAGGGATTAAAATATTATTATCCTAATAATATTTATTATATTTATTGTTTATTTTAAAAAAATATTATTAAAATAAGTTTTTGAATTTAAAAATATTTTAATTTATTTTAAAAAATAATTAAACAAATATTAAAAAATCGGGTTGACGAATGAGCCTTCTCACGTGCAGATCACGAAAACACCTCAGTTTACCATTCTCACCACCAGACAAGTTTGCTTCTGCTCGATTATCCTCATACTAAGTTATTAATTGGTGTTATCTCCAATCTCCTTCTTCTTCTTCGTCGATTCTTCAGTTCCCAATTACATCATGATTGTCGCGGTAACCACAAATCTGTCCCTAACTTCATACTCTCAAAGAGCTCTGATATTCTTTTTTTGTTTTCACTCATTGTTAATTTCTGCCTTCATTTATTTATTTGTTATTTGGTTGCTTGTGGAAAATGGAGCAGCAGAGCACATCAGGATCGTCGCAGAGCCCTAGATCTCCATCATCGCAGCCGTATCTATCGGTTTCCGTCACCGATCCTGTGAAATTAGCCAATGGCGTACAAGCCTACATTTCCTATCGAGTCATTACCAAGGTGTTGATTGAAATTAAAATTATCGCACTAGAGTTAGGGTTTTATTTCAGATAATCGGTAGTTATGCCCTTGAAACTGTGGTTAACTACTGTAGATGATGTGATTGACCTACGGCCATGGTTAACGGATGTGTTATGTTTTTACTTGTATTCAACTTAATTACTAGTAATACACTTTTGTGCCTAGAAATGGAACAATTTCAATTTCTAATCTTAAAATAGACCGAATCGCCTTGAACAACTTGGTTTTAAAGGTTCATTCTTGTTTTGGTGATTAGTGTTTGATATTTTGACATTTGTTAAGGAGGAGTTGACTTGTTATATTGAGTTCCTTATTTTCTTAAAATGGTTTCACAGAAGGCATGGCTCTTTTGTTTTATTTCTCTGTTAATTCTTTAAGAAGTTCCATGCTTAAGCTTGTGCTAAATAGTTCATTTTGGGGTTAGGTTGGGGCATGAATGAACATCTACTTGGTCATTATTGATTAGTATGTTGGTGATGAAGAATGTATACATATTATACTTTTTGGCCAAATGCCAATCTGTTGTTGCAATTTTATTGGGTGCTCTTTGTTCCTTTTGTAGTCTTGACTTGTGTTGTTCAGCATAGCGAAGATATGAATTAAATAAGAATTATTAAGTCGTGGTGAATGTTTGGGAATTACTGTTTTGGCAGACAAATTTGCCCGAATACCAAGGGCCCGAGAAGATTGTCATTCGCCGTTACAGTGATTTTGTCTGGTTACATGATCGACTTTTTGAGAAGTACAAAGGTGTTTTCATTCCCCCTCTTCCGGAGAAGAGTGCTGTAGGTAACAAGTGAAATTCTGTTACACTTATAGATTTCTATGACAATGAGGCCATGCTGATAGTTCATTTGTGGAGCCTAAAATTATTTGTTGCTGCTGTTGTTGCTAGAGGCATCTAGACATTGACTAGGTGTTTAGGCCATTACATGACATCATCTGTTTTCCAATTTTACGTTCTATTCTGCTGTTTCCTAAACAAGAAATTTAGATTGTCCTAAATATGGTCTGTGGGCTACAGGGTATACCATTTTCTGATCATCTGGTATGACCTGTGAGTTGTGTGCCGCTATAAGATATCATTATCAATTTATGAGTTTCAAATGTGAGTTTTTGCCTTGCTCTAGCTTAAATCATTTTTGAGTGGTTTGTGGAGGATTCTCACTTACTTATTAGGCAAGTCAACGGTCATTCACTTTATTTCTGGGAGTTAGTCTTATAGATCATGTGATATTTCTGGGGCATCCTTGGCTGTAGTTTCTTAGGCAAAGCAAACCATAGTAAGGTTACACATGAATTTTTCAGGAATGTTGGTGCTTCATGTGATTGTTGAAATTTTTGGTGATTTCCTTTTTGGTTCAGTCATGAGTTGATTTTTTCTGCTGCTGGCTTTGCATCATTATCAGCATGTCTAGGAACCTCTGAAGTACATATTTCAAGCATTTTCTCCCAGGAAGTTAGTTTGCATTATTCTTTATGGGATCTGCATTTATTCTGCAGAAGATCTTGATTTATTTTTTCTGCAGAATCAATTCTTTGTAAAATTGGATGCTCTGCTTTTAAATGCAATGGAGCTGTAATTAGTAGCTGATATTTATGTTGACCGTGCATCCAACATCGAAAATGCAACCCTCTGGGCTGATATAACCATTTAAAGTTTTAGTTTGTGCACATTCTTTAAGTATTGTGAAGATTTGAGATTGGCTGTTGTGTCTAGTTCAAAAAATTCCAAGATTTAACAGGTTTCTAACTTCATTCTCTCAAATGCAGAGAAGTTTCGTTTCAGTGCTGAATTTATTGAGATGAGACGCCAAGCGTTGGATGTGTTTGTCAATCGTATAGCTTCACATCATGAGCTCCAGCAAAGTGAGGATCTGAGAACTTTTTTGCAGGCAGATGAAGAGGTGATGCATACGAGATCTATGCCTTGAGTGCTGCGGTTTAGTTTTTGTTTTGCTTCTCACAGATTTTGTTAAAACTTTATGAGTGTCTTTGGGTGCCGCCGCTGTCAATTCTTGAAATAATTGTGCCATTCATGGACACAAACACTTATGTCTATTAAGAGTTCATGTGTTTTAGAAAACTCTAAGTCAAAAGGATCACCTCCTAGTTTTGGTAAATAAAGTCTCCTTGTGTAAATATACAAGTATAAACATCTTCTTGGCAAGATGTAATATTTCTTTTGTAGGAAGCATTGTGTTGGTTGTATGATTTATAGATTTCGGTCAATTCTTTTCCCTTGCCTTTTTCATGTGTATTTGATATTATCGGTATCAGATCAGTTTAAGTTTGAACTGATGTATTTTTTGTTGTTCAGACAATGGAGAGGTTAAGGTTTTATGAGACTGGCATTTTCAAAAAGAAACCAGCTGATTTGATGCAAATCTTCAAGGTAATATTAATATTCTTCAGGATTCTATGTCAGTCCCTAGTTCCTCACTGGATATGCAATCACCAGATCACAATATACTATTTGTAGTACATTTGAAACTTAATGCCAAAAAAGGCATTTATGAAATTGCTATTAATGAGTTAGTATTGCGCAAGAGACTCTCCTCATGTTCTCTGAACTAATCATTGACTCTTCTTCAAATTATTTTCAAATAGGAAATTCTTGATGCCTATGGTGTTTAGTGAGCAATTTGAGCAATTTATTCTCCTATATGGGGTAAAAAATGATCTTGCTATAACTTGTCTGAATATTTGGCAGGATGTACAATCAAAAGTGAGTGATGTTGTTCTTGGAAAGGAAAAGCCAGTGGAAGAATCAAACCCGGAATACGAGAAGATGAAACACTACATTTTTGAGCTTGAAAACCACTTGGCTGAAGCTCAGAAACATGCATATCGTCTTGTAAAACGACACAGGGGTATTGAGGGTTTTGAAGGCTCAACTTGATTAATTTGCCTGTTACATCTTTCTTATGGGATTAACTTCTGTTTTGCACTAAATGAGTGGTTAATTTTCTTTATTTTTGAATCTGTTTCAGAATTGGGACAATCTCTGTCAGATTTTGGGAAGGCAGCTAAGCTTGTTGGTGCTTGTGAAGGAGATGCGCTCGGAAAGGCTTTCACGGAGCTTGGGGTGAAATCTGAGGCATTATCAGTGAAGCTGCAGAAGGAGGTAGGCTACAATTAAAGCTCGGTCTTTTAGAGTTAGTGGTGCCTGAAGTGTGTACTGAAGCACATTGTATCTGTATGTCATCACGTCATCTTTTCCTGGAACAAGAAGAAGTTCTGTATGCATGGTATGTAATATTACTTACCAACCATCACCTTTGTATTATTCTTTAGGCTCATCAACTTCTGATGAATTTTGAAGAACCCTTGAAGGATTATGTTCGAGCTGTGCAATCCATAAAGGTGAAGTAGGCTTTTATCTTGGTTAATGCACTGACTGTCTCTACTGATTTTTAGACATAGATTTACTTATAGAAGTAATAATTGTTGCTTTTGAGGTCAGGCTGAACTTACTGGTCAGTTCAGGTAGATATTGTGTTACTAAAATGATTGAAATGTTAAAAAAAAGGTAAATAATAATGATAATTGATCATCAGAAGCTTCCTGTTTCCCCTTCCTCGTTACAATTGGGTGTATTCCTTAATGGGAGAATCTTCTTGTTTCTCTGTTTTAAAGCAGGCAACGATAGCAGAGAGAGCCAATGCCTTCAGGCATCAGTGTGAACTGGCTGAAACTATCAAGTTGAAGGAGATAAATCTGTATGATTCTTTCCAGCCATTTTTGTAATTTTTATTTGCTTAATTGTGCTTGTTTATATCATGAGCTTTGACATCACTGCTTTCATAAAATATATTAGCTCCTTGTGAGTGCCATCCCTAGTTTACATTATCTTCAATCCATCAAGTTACAATAGAAGAGATAAACCCAAATGATCCATTGAGTCACTGACGTAGGTAGCTGCATCACTTTTGTTTCCTCTGTTTACCTCATTTGGATGTTTGATCACAGGCCAGAGGCTGGGTTTTCCTGTTTGTGATTAATTATTTGTTTTTATTCATTTAACTACAGTGACAAACTCATGTTAACACGATCCGATAAGGTTGGTGAGGCCGAGATTGAATACAAGGAGGTAAGTCTGCTCACAGCGGTATTTCTGTTGCATACCTTTGGCCCCACGTTCATCAACTAAAATGGGCTTTGTGATGCAGTTGAAGGCAGAGAGTGAGGACGCAACAAGGAAATTTGAGACAATTGTGCACTTAATGAACGAAGAGATTGTACGTTTTCAGGAACAGAGAACATTGGAGATGGGAATAGCTTTTCATAAATTTGCTAAAGGACAAGCACGTTTGGCAAACAGTATTGCCGATGCCTGGCGAAGTCTCCTTCCCAAGCTTGAAGCTTGTTCCTCTAAATGACCAAGTGCTTACCGTTTGCTATGTCGGATCTTGGAGTGGTAAGGGCAGCTCCCGCTCTGTAGAAACTTGACCATTAGGAGTTAAACCCTGCTACCCTACTTCTGTATGGGTTATTAACTTGTTACTAATTTCTTAATTTTTCTGTACACATATGGTTCTTGAAAAAGGAAGCTGCAGTCACCCTTTTTGTGGTCAAAAGTTCAAAAATATTTTTGTGAATCCCGGGATTTTTGCGTTATTTAATTTTGGGTATGTCTACAATTATTGTAGTTAGAATTTTAATTAGAACATTTTTATCGTGAGAGGATAAAAAATTTAAAAAATTAAAAGTTAAAACAAATAATGTAAGAAAGTTTTTTAATTTTTAATTTTGATTTTTACTAATTCGTGCTTTTTCTTGTCTCTATTATTGAATCTTACTTATGATTCTCATTACCGCATATACACTTTTAACTTCGAATGCACGATTTCTGAAGTGATTTTCAGTGGTGTTGTAACTAGAAAACAGAATACTTAGTTGTTCTAATAATCGAATTAAACTAGATTTTAACTCAACAGATAAAAAGGATTCAACTTCACTCTGTTGCCATCTGCTGGCATGGCATTGGCTAAAGCAAACGAGCAGCTTCTACAAAAGCACTTCCCTTCCCCAAAAGACTTGGAAAGCTCGTCCACCAATTTCCCATCCTATCCGAATTCTCGTTACGACAATTTCACATACATTTCGTTTTCTTTACTTCCTCTCTCCTTTGGAGAAACCTTGAAGGCCATCAGTCATGGCCTCCGCTGTCAGACTACTCCACTCCACACGTGCCTGTTCGCACGTGCAGGTATCTTCCCTTCTTACAGCCCACCGCTCTGTAGTATTGATCTTCAATGACAGAAAGGACAGCAAAGGATTCACTAGACAGAGTGAACTCTCCGGCGGCCAACAGAAGCTGACTCCTGTGGCCAAGTCCTCTCAGCAAAACGACGGCTTGGTGTCGTCAGATGGCGACGAAGATGGAGTCTCTCTTGGCACTCTGAAATTGCCTGGGAACACTGATCTTCAGCGTTTTGAATCCTTACTTTTTCAGGTACTTACGTGAAGTATAAAATGTTGTTAGCATTAACTAAGCTGGAATAGCTCAGTTTACTTGAGCGTGTGGCTGTTAACCACAAGGTCGGAGGTTCAAGCCCTTCTTCTAGCTCGAATTTGTATTTTTATTTATTTTTTTCAAAAAATTGTTTCTTGCTAATTTGTGAATGTTTCTGCTAATCCGACTCAGATTATCATGGTTATATTAAAAAGAATAATAATAATAATTTGAAAAAAAAAAACAAAATGAATGACGTTCAGTCTGACGAACAGTGAGATAATTGTGAAAAGTATATTTTGCATATTTAATAATTTCTTCTTGTCTTATGCCTTGTTTGTTTACTTAAAATTTTGTTTTGTGACTCTAATATTCTCTGTGAAATGTAAATGGTTGCATTTTTAAATCAAGCAACTTTCTTCCTGGTTGTGTCATCTTTGTTTCTCTTACAACATTTGTGAAAACTACATTATGCCTCTTTTAAAATCAACCAATCTTCAACTGGGTTTGGCCTATTTTCGGCTGTGTATGATTTTTGTCATTCTTCTAACGTCTGTGATAGGTGCATTATGCATCTTAAATTATGATGTCTCAATTGTATGGGCTAGAATGAAAACAATATCCCTTACAGACCAAAATTCTAGATTGTTTTCCGCCTTCACTGATGGCAATAATCGACAAATGACAGCTCAAATGGTATTTATGGTCACCACAATCCGATTCATTTGCTATTTGCCATTTCATGTGCTGTAATTTAGACCCACTTTCCTGAAAATAGGAATGAAATAAACAATAACGTAGAAGAAAAATTGCATGCATGCCAAGTTACTGTTTGGATGCTTTCATGTAGTTGTTTTCATTTTCCATTCTTTAAGAAGATTTGTTTCTTTATTTTCTTGTCCTTATGACAGTGGGCAAACAGTCTGTGTCAAGGAGCTAATCTGCCACTACCTGTGCCTCTGAAGGTGAATCAAGCATTTGTCTCTTGTTCTTGACTTTTTAAGTTTGTAATTGGCTATCTAACACAATAACACATATTCATGCTCATTTTATAGAAGGCATGCTAGTTGATACTCGCTGTACCGTAGTGCAAAATCCTCATTTGGGAGATCATGGTATAATAATAAAAAAAACCAAGGGAATCAAATCTACTATACTCATGTGATGCTCTGCCATTGGATATTGGGCTAGCAAGACTAGATGTCATGCACTGATGTTTAATAGTTTTTGGGGGCACAAGGGCCTTTTCTCCTGTAAACTTTAAGAAAATATATCATTGTTGCAGATAAGTTTAGAATTAAGAGCATTGACGGGATCTGTCTAGAAATTTTATATTTCATGGGCCTAATTGATTTAGTGAAGCTTCTGGTTTTCTGTTTCACATTCATATATAAGTATTAGAACTTGCTCAGATCTTTTTGACCGGAAAATTTGACTTTATCGTCAGCCCACATACCACATGTATTGACTGTAAGGCCTCAATAAGAATAAGTTATATTTTATGTTCAAAAAAGTCTTGGGTACGTTTTGGCATTCATTATTATAATAATTCCATCATGGTCAATTTCAAATTAAATGCATAGGGGTCAAGAAAATTGGATGGCCGCATAGATGATGTGTTTGTCTCACCTAATACTTTGACTTTGTGCCATGTGAACTCAATAAACAATCGGCCAAATTCTTTGACCTTGGCCCAGTGCATACTAATCAATAAGCAATAGACCAAATTCTTTGACCTTGACCAAGCCCATAATAAAAATATTCCTGGTTGACCACTTAGAATACCATGTGCATTATCTCAAGTTGCCTGTTGGTTTATTCAACCGAAACCCAATTGCTTGGCTATGAAGTTTCATGAGTGTTTTTCAAATCATGCTTTTTTCTTTTAGTGCTTTGATTCAACTGGTTAATTGCTATGATTAGTAGTTCTTGATTCCAAAGCTTCAGTCACATTCTTGGTCATTCCATCGAATATGCTTGTCAAGGAGCTTTTTTGGTCTTCAATACTGCAGGATAATAATTCAAGGAAAATTGATTAATTGCTTCTCCTAATGTCTTCTTTGTGTGTATCCTATAATAATAATAATAATAATAAGCGTTCACATATTCAATGGAACAGGTAGATAAGATACTTGGTGGGGTAAGATTGGGCTTTATTACAGTTGGAGATGGAAGGACTGAAGTGCTTGTGTATATTGACTGCATGGTTTTCCCAGCAACTAGTGGCTCAGTTCCAATTTTCAGAGCTATACGAAATGGACCGTTAAAAGATAAGTCACCTCCCGGTGAGCCAAGGATCATGAGAAGTCTCCTAGAGGCCCTCAAGAAATCAGTTGAAATTGCTAGAGTTTGAACAAGTCTTGTGTTTGAGGTGTAATAATATGTGAACTCATTTTCTTTTCTTAATATTATTTTATTTCTAGGCTTATAACGTCTTGCAATATTTGGTCTTGGAAAGGCTAATGTTAGCCTTTATGTCATCTATCCGTCCATATATAATATATATATATATATATATATCTAATTGATTGTTTATCTGTTTAGCTAGCCATATGGTTTCATTTGCCACCATCTAGCTTTCTATATATATGTATTTATGTGTGTCTCTATATTTATACCCCTGAAGATTTATATGGATTTTGACAAGCTTGCTTTTTTATGCAATAATTTATTATTTAAATAGTTATAATAGCTATCTATTTAGTTTTCTCTGTCTCTCTATGTTGTTTAATCCCCAATAGATCTGTATGGTTTTGAACTCTTTAGGAATAGTTTTGAATACCTTCATATGACTTCAAATAGCATACTCAAGTACATGTTTCTTTTTGACCTTCAAGCGATGGTGTTCATTGAAACCTACATAGGAGTTAGAGATGCAATGTCTATGTTTTAGTGTTCTTGTACTTCTTTGGTTTATCTGTGAATAACTTATCAAAAAGTTAACAGCATGTTGTCAAGAGCATAAAACTAAGTCATTGTGAATCAGTTTGTGTCATATATGCATTGGATTTTCTGTAAAGAGAATTATATCCATTCTTTCAACTTTAACATACATTAGATGGCAAAATAGTATATTTAGTATCTTCATTGTTGGCAGTATATGCATCTATTAATTCACTTAAATTTGAAACTAAAGTTCTCCTCTACTTTTTCCCTTCTTTAGTTTACTATTTATATGACATGCTAATTGATTACGCATACCATCTTGGTGTTAGGATATCTTCTAGAAGCCATTCATATTATCGACTTCAAATGTATTATCGACTTTAAAGATATTTTATTTTGTATATATATTATATATCAATGAAAGAAACAGTTCTTTATTCATAAATATAGGTTGTTTTTTTTATTTAGTTATGCATATAAATAAAGTATATTTGTGAATTGTTATAATAATTTATTTAATCGTTAAATAAAATTATTAAAGTTGATCCCTATAGAGATGATATTGTATAGACAACAATATTGTATAGTAAGTATAAGAAATGTCTTCAATGAATATTATAAAATGATATTAGTACAAGTAACGCGATAGTTATGTTATTAGGACATTAGTATGGATTAAATAGTTCGAGAATTATTTGTTTGAATACAATTATATAAACGATAAATCATATGGTATTATATATAGTCAATAATTTATCATATAATTATATTAGTATGCCATATTATTCTTTGATTTAAGATATCATAATTAAATTTAATGTAAATGTATATGATTTATCTGGTATATAAATACGAGACCAATCACATTTTATATAATAAAGTCCGTTTGGTCATATGTTGTTTACATTTGAAAACGAATAATGGTCAAGATGGGATTCATTGGCTTGATTTATTGGATCAAAATTTTCATAAATTTGATTCGAATTTAAATTCTTAAACGAACATCAATAAATAGTTAAAACAGTAAAATTTTTATGAAAGTGATCAAATGTCACACAAAAGAGTTTGTGGTAATAAATTCAGCATATACTAATTAATAATTCATATTTATATCGATAAAGAATTTTGGCACACCATAAACCCTTACTTGATAAGGATTGGACTATAGAAGAATTTTATCCACACGATATATATAATTAAAATGAAAATTGATAAAGTATGAGTTCATTATGGATTAAAAATTATGACACATTATTATATATTAACTATAGTCATTGAATTTTTAAATAATTTGAAATTCGAAAAGTTTAAAATAAATTTATAGATATTCTACAATAAATTTGTATAGTCATATTAATAACTAAAGATGGTAAAAAATATTTGAGAAATATTATCAGTAAAAGGACTAGCATTTTTAAAATAATATTTAGACCAAAATAAATATATATAAATATTATATATATTTATAAATTTTTAAAGTATATAAAAAAAAAATTTAAGCTTGCATTAAAATATAAATTACATGATCAAATACATAATATGAATTATTTAAAGATTTAAATATAAATGTATAATTATTGAATAATTATACATTGAGTCTATAAATATATGTTTAATTATATTTGATTAAAAGTTAATCAAATAATTTATATTTAACTACATGGACTTAAATGCATAGAATAGAAATTATTAGTTGACTATCAAAAAAGGAAGGGTAAGAATGGAAAAGCATGGATAAGCATGGATATTTTTTAAATTTTTATATGCGTGCGTACTCTATCAAATTAAACATAAAATAGCCAGAAGAAGCCAATTTTCTTCTTCCATTTGACCAAGCTTCTCCAATTGCAATTTGGTGATGCAAATTGTGGTTTGTTCACACAATTGAAGATATTTCCATCACCCCTCATCGTGTAAGTGAGTAAAATCTCATCCATGGTTGTTTTTCGTGCATATATGTGATGTGTATAATTGACATTTCGTGCGTTTGTAGAAACTCATTAATGATTTCAGTTTCTATTTAATGCATGTTATAAGCATCTCAATCCTTCACTTGGTCCCTAGTCTTACAAAATTATATTTAATATATACGTAAGTATGGACAAACAAGCAGATTTAGAACAAAGGTTAATGGATGAAGAACAAGATGGTTATGATGCTGTTGTTGTGGGATCTGGATATGGAGGCTCTGTTGCATCTTTCCGGATGTCAACGGCAGGGATAAAGGTATGTCTGCTAGAGAAAGGTCGGCAATGGGAAGCTCTTGATTTTCCAGCTGACAGTTTGAAGATCATGTCTGCTGTGAGGATGGAGAACCAGAACATTGGTGTCAGCTTTGGCTGTAAAGATGCTTTGTTTCAGGTTATTCTCAATTCCTCTACTCTTGTTATATGGTTGCTTCTGCTAAACCTATACGCTAATAGAAAGTCAAGGTGAATATGCTTTGCTGTTTTAGCTGTTGAAAATTACATATCTGCATGAATAATTCAGGAATCATGGCTAATCAGGACAAATGTATTGAAAATATTTAAAACCTGTTGTGAAGATCAATAGAAACATATTACCCAAGTGAATTCATTAATATGTCATATATATTCAGGAGGATGCATGAAACTATGTTTTTGGTTTTTCTTCTGACAAATAAAAAGGAGTAATCAACTACTTTTTTAAGCATACTGCAAGTATGACTGCATAATGAAATAACAGGTCTATCAACAAGGTGATTCCATGGCAGCAGTGGCTTGCGGGCTTGGTGGAGGATCACTAGTTAACGCTGGAGTGATGCTGCCAACCCCAGTTCGTGCTAAAAGGAATCCAAAATGGCCAAAGGAATGGGACAGAGATTGGGACACATGTGAAGCTTCTGCTGCCGCCATGCTAAGAATACAGAATGTTCCTGTCAGGTTTCCTGTTGCTAAAGTCATGGGAGAAATAGCCAATGGGGAGATTGAAGAAAGTTCTGAGGATTTGATGAAACTGAGCATCAATTTTGATCTTGAAGAACCTCCATCCAACCTAACGAAGCCTCTACAAATGGGTAGCTGCTTAGCCTGTGGAAATTGTCTTGCTGGATGCCAGTATAATGCCAAAAATTCTACTGACAGAAATTATATCCGTTCAGCAATCCAGGTATATTTCCTGTAACTTCGTATATTCTTTTGTAATCTGTATATAAGTCTATATTTTTAGATAAACAAATGTTAGAAAGGCAAAAATTATCAATGTTGGTGAAGGATTCGAATAGCAATTTGTTGAATCTCCATCTAAATCCCATACCTTTGTCATGATTATAGTTCCGATATAACAGTCTGTAATAGATCTATTCATGGCTTGGTAATCTTAAATAATTTGGAAAACAATATTGAGTAAATAATGCCCTATGAGATGTCCAAGCATGCACTCATTTGTAACATATTTGTCTCTGTTCAAATCTGATCCTTTTTTTTCCCTCCAATGCAGGCGGGATGTGTAGTTAAAACAGGTTGTCAAGTTCAGTATGTTGTTAAAAACCCATATGGTAATTTGCAAGAAGGCGAAACTAGCAGAAAAAGAAGAAGATGGTTTGTTTATTTAAATGAAGTGGAGTACATAACCTCCGATTTTGTAATTCTATCAGGTAGGAAGCTGTAATGACAAGTGCTAGATATATTATCAGAATATGATTTCAAAACCTGTAACGAGTTCAAAACTTTTTGATCTCAGCGGGAGTTTTGGGCACAACTGAGATACTTTTTCAGTCGCAAATGAGAGGATTAAAACTTTCAGAAGCACTTGGGTCAGGATTCAGCTGTAATGGGAATACTGTCGCTTATCTTGCTGGAAGCCCTGCTCCCCTGAATTCATATGGATTATACAGAAAGGAAATCCCAGAGAAACCATTTCAAGTACGGCCTGGGCCAGCCATCTCTTCATCTTACACTTCTTCGTTGGGTTTCACAATCCAGGTCTAAGATTTCGCGACACTCAATATTCAATTCACTTTAGTTCTCTTGGTGTTCTATTTTCATCTAACAAGATGGTATGATCATCAGATTATGGAGGCCATTTTTCTTTTGCTATACGGTAGTAATAAATATCAATTTAATCTTATGCTGTGGAACTACAATAATAAAAATAAATGTTTTATCTGTGAAAGGGAGTTTTCTATGCAGAGGCTTCCAATTGCCTCATTGCCTTGAAGCTTCCTTTAATGGTTGGTTTTCTGTTTAAATTTAAAATAATTGTACTTGCAGACTGCCCATCCTCGTAGGAAACTTTTATTCATTGATGATTGGCAATGATTCAAGGTGATTTTATGGTGTAAATGTATTCGAAGGACTAGGCATGAGAAGAACTTTACATAGAATTATATAGTATTCTTAGAATTATGTAGTATCCTTAGAATTATGTAGTATTCTTACACGAGTTCTTGTTTGTCACTTTGTGCTTGTATGAGCTTACGGATAATAGGAGTACTTGTTTTTATATGGACTCTTCCAACACTAGTCTTCTTTTCTTTTTCTCTAGAGTGCAGTACTTCCAACTGCTTATCCCTACATGCTGTTTAAAGGGATTACAACTTATGGATGGCCGAATGGTTACTGGTTTTTTCATGGGATTTTAGATAAGTTGAAACATTTCACAGGTTTTAAATCAAGCCAAGCAATGGTGCTTAATGCCATGGGACATGACGACAGTGATGGGAAAATCATGTTTGAGAAAAGCACAAACAAAATTTTTTTTTTTCCACCCCATGATCCTTTACTTCCACGTAAAATTGAGGCCTTTCAAAAGCTTACCAAGAAATTAGGGGGAATCCTCTTCATGTCAAGTTATCGAAGCACTTCAGTTCATCTTTTAGGAGGTTGCAATGTATCTTCAGACCCTTCACATGGTGTTTGTAACCCCAGTGGTCAGGTTTATGATCCAAAGACTCCCACAGGCGTGCATCCAGGCCTATATGTCTGTGATGCTTCTTTAATTCCATGTTCTGTTGGCATAAACCCATCACTTACCATTGCAGCAGCCGCAGAGCATGTATGTAGGCACCTTGTGAAGGATGTTCTTGAGTATAAGAGCAAAAAAGGCATAGAACTTATTGAAACTGTTGATCAGTATCCACATGCAACTACCAGTAAGAATTTAAGTAGCAATCCTAGAGCAATTGTTGTGATTAAAGAGACTATGAAAGGTTACATTGGGGGAATGCCATGCACTGCTTATCTCAAAATGAAAATGAATTCTCTGGATCATAAGGATTTTGATGAATGGAATTCACCTATTGGAGAATCTCATCCGCTACTAAGAGGAAAAGTTGGAGGATATGTTGTATTTCCAGTGATTGAGAAGGATAAATTATATATCATAGACGGGGAAGTGGATCTATGCCAAGTGGATTGCAGAACTCCATATACACAATACATGCACTATCGTCTCCTTCTTGCAGCTTCTTCTGGTTTAAGGTGTGATGGAGTCTAAATTTGAATGCATTTCCACTTTCCTTTTGCTCAACACAACCATTAAAAGCTGAATTCATGCAGATATATTCTTGAGGGAAAGAAGATGATGAATCCTTTTCTATTTGCAATATATGCTTGGAGGGAGACAACTACATTGCATGTCACATTCAAAAATATTTCTGGTGACAGTTCACAGGGTGAAGAAATCAATTTAACAGGAGAACTTAAAATTTCCATGATAGAGCTACTGAAGAGCCTCGTGAGCCTTGAAGGAAACAGGAAGAGAAGATTCATAAGTCTGCTCTCACGGACTCTCTTGATAACCTATATTTTACAAATACCACGAGGGAATCACAAGGACCATGACCTGTCAGATTCCTACCATAATCCCTATCCTAACAGCACTCTTCATGAAATTAAAACAGGTATTTGAGAATCTATATCAGTTCTTTAAGATCCTGGAGATTGAAATTTGCTTAGGATTTGACCTGATAAAATTTGAAACTGCTAGAAATAAATTGAAGAAATAGGTTAGCTGTCTATCTAAAATCTATTAAATAAGCCATCAAATAAGGAAGAAAGGATTTAAAACCTTAATTTGGAAGAGATGCCTGGAAGAAGAACAAACACTATCTATTATTCATCCAAAAGATGATTATGGAATAAAGGTAAGAGTTAATTATTACTTGTATTTTCTTCACTGAGATGAATGTTTTGATCTCTGTTTGGTGACTGCGGATCACGCAGGAGATGGATATCTCATCAGTTGTAGACAATGGAAGTGCAGTCAAAATCAAAGAAGGCTTAAGGGAGAGAAACAACTAAATCCAGTTCTCCTTCTTAACGGATATTCTACAGAAAGTTACTGGCTCCCAACTGAACCAAACGATTTAGTGAGAACTTTATTGGAAGAAGGGCATGAGTCATGGCTACTGCAATCACGATTGCACCATTTAAATCCTGCAAAAAACTTCACTATTGATGATATTGGAAGATTTGATATTCCTGCTGGTAAAGGAAGATTGCAAAAAAAAACTTGATTGAAATTATATTCGACAATGAATGATCCCATCATTTTCTGAACGAGTATTTTCTTACTCAATGTTACTTTTGCAGCAATTGGTAAGATCCTTGAATTTCATGGGCAGAGCGTAAAGGTTCATGTAGTTGCACACTGTGCTGGAGGCTTAGCCATTCACATGGCTCTCATGGGAGGGCATGTTTCTGCAACCCACATAGCTTCTTTGTCTTGCACAAGCTCTTCAATGTTCTTCAAGCTTAATGCATTGCCAACATTCAAAATGTGGCTTCCTCTAGTCCCTGTAAGTAATTCCCTTTTTAAGCTCTGAATTTATACTTTTTACCCCAACGTTGGTCAGGATTGCAGGAAAATACTTTTCACAATCATTGGCTTGACTGGTGGAAACAAAATTCATGTTTGAAAAGAAAAGCATATGTTTTACTGCACTAATATCTCTATAGCATAAGACATCTCCTTGCATGTTTCCAATCCTATAGGCACACATGCCACTGGAAGCCTAGTTGCAATTGATCAACATGCTTACCCTTTTATATTTGGAATTATGTTGGAAATACACAAGTGAATCAGTTATTACTAGGATGAAAATTGTTTTCTTCAAAATGTAAATATGATTGACCAAAAAGTTCTTCAATCAATTTCTTGACTTAATGGGAAAAAAATTGTTTAAAACAAGTTTACATTTGTCCTCATGTGCTTGAGTCTTAGATATTTTGTTTAACAGAACTAAAATCTGCAGGTATCAATGGCTATACTAGGCAAGAACAAAATTTTGCCTCTTTTAGAAATGTCAAAAACCAGTTTGCGGTTCCAGCTCTTGAAATGCATAGCCCGTTTCATTCCACGCTATGAGAGATGCACATGCGATGAATGTGAGGTATTTTCAGGTATATTTGGTAATGCATTCTGGCATCAAAATGTAAGCCCCACCTTGCACAATTGGTTAATAAGGCAAAGCGCAACAAAGCTTCCCATGGCAGGATTTCCTCACCTCAGAAAAATTTGCAACTCAGGATTTATCATTGACAGCAATGGAAACAACTCATATATGATCCATCCGGAGAGAATGGCAGTTTCAACGCTATACATATCTGGCGGACGGAGTCTTCTTGTGACTCCGGAAACTTCTTTTCTAGCTCACAAGTACATGAAATTGCACCAACCTGGTTTCAGACACGATCGGGTGGTCGTGGAGGGTTTCGGGCATTCGGACTTACTGATAGGGGAAGAGTCTTATAAAAAAGTTTTCCCTCATATTTTATCTCATATAAGATTGGCTGAACAAGGAGAAAATATTGTGACGAGTGCAGGAAAGAAATATAGTAAAGAGGCCATGGCTTGGGAAGATGATTTTTATGGCAGATACAGAGGATTTGGAAACTGGTTTTCTCCATGGATTATCATATTGGTGATGTCATTGTGGCTTTTGAAGTTGATTTCATTGTTCATTTGATTCATAAACTACAAAGAGGAGAACAATAATTTAGGCTTCTAGACCATTAATGTTATGGATATGTTATATAGTTCTGCTATGTAGTTGAATGGGTCAATTTCTTCTGAAATTGCCCTGCCCCAAATATTTCAATAATCTTTTAGTCTCCCTTTCTATCCATCTTGCAAAGGATAATAAGATTATCACACTTCACACAGGATATAACATGATTTTACTTTAATACCCCTTATTGAAAATTTAAGATTTCACTCCAAAAATATATATATATATATATATACACGATAATAAAAAATTTAATAAATAATATTTTATTAAAATTTTATTACATATTTTTATAATATTTATGATAATTTTATTTTGTAATGAATTTTGTAAAAAAATATATTTATATTTTTTTAATTTAAAATTAATTAATAAAAAATAAATATAATTTTAATTTATTTATTATAAAAAAGGTGAACATTACTTTCAGTACAACCATTAGTGAAACAACCTCGTCAACTTTGGTAAAACCAGCATTGATGCAAACACAGCAAAAATTAATGGGGTGTATAAGTTGTAGAAATTCAATGGCAGCCTTTTGGACCAACTCCAGTTAAAGTTTAAACACTTAGCTTTCACGCGAGAAAAGACTCTTATCAGTTGATATTCTTTTACAAACATAGAGCTATGAGTCTATATATTAGAGCCAAAAGCCTCTTACCCAATGCAATGGGCAACGTTAGTATCAGAGTCGAGGAAAGCGTTGTAAGGTATATAGATTTATTCTGGAAATCACTACCAAAATGATCATTTTATTCAACGAGAAAAGACTTAAAAGTCAAGCATTTGGAATCTCGTATTCAAGATTTAGATGAAAAATGAAGACATCTTGAAGAAGAATTTGTTGTTCTTCGAGAAAGAGGAAGATTTCAAGCCAGCTTAACGGGAAATTTTGAAGTGTTAATGGACTAAGATAAGACCCTGGGAAGGCAGTAAAAGCATAAATTTTTGTCAGATCCATGTCATTGCATTCTCTGGTCATACTAGACATGGTTAACTTCTCCCGAGCGACATCGAAATTCTCCACTTATTCGTACCTCACTCCTCAACCTAAACCGAACAGGTAGGATGCGAAGAAGAAGAAGAAAGAGGTTGATATAATAGTTGGCATATAGCAACAACTCCAAAACTTGACAATTCTAGAAACTTCATACTCGGTTTACAGAAGGGATTCTTTTCTGTCAAAATTAGATTATATGATTAAGACAGTAAAAGAAGGGCTATCCTTAATATAAACTGTGGCATCTAGAAACCTTGCTGAGTTTACGTTCATCAGTTCCATCTAGAAAGTAGTACCCTATCCCTGTGGTGACATATTACTCTCCATATGGTTTATGCATTGTGTGTTAGCGAGCTCATTATTCTTTGGGGAAGTTCAAATTTGAGTTAGGTGGAGTTGTGGTATGCTATTATGTTCTTGTGTTTTACTAAACCCTGGCAATGGTGAATAAACTACTTAATATTCTTTCTATTAAGTACCTTTCTCTGGAGTCTGTAGCCCATGTTGCCTCTTCTCCAGCTCCCTCAATCCTACCAAAAAAAATGTTCCTCAGCAATGTAGGAAATCATGAAGTATATTAATGTTGGCTCAAATAATCCTCAACACAACCAAATCCGATGACCCTATATCTCGACTTTTCAAACTTTATTTTTATGTTTCTTAAAATTTTAAACGTACTTACCTTGTTTAGTAGACATAATTTAGTTCTCACTTCTGTCCAAAATATCATCACCCACATCATCATCTGATCCCCCTTTAATTCTCACTGTTGGATATCTTGAGCGTAGCTTCTTAAGTGTTATTTATTTTCACTATCATCTTTTCATTCAGATTGGTGTGATATTGGATCTCTTGAATTGTCATAAATGAGAGTCTTCTATCTATGCCCCATGTGTTCTCTTTTTCTTATTAATATCATTACGTTCCTTGCTTTAGGTGGCTTGTAAATCATACGATTGAGCTAGTGTTCTCCAAATCATTGTCAGAATGGACCGACAGCAACCTCAAGATATCTGGGGAGCAGGAGACTTGGGCTTTTAATCTTGAAGGTGCTGTT
>CP135540.1:1835584-1895517 GCA_032402905.1 Khaya senegalensis | reverse complement strand
AAAAATAAACAAGAGAATTCAAATTACCCCTCCTTTTTCTTTCCTTTTCCCTTTCTTTTTCAAAAAACAAACACACCCTTAGTGCATGCATTAAATTGACTAGACAATAACAAAATGAGATGACTGTAGAAGAATATGAAGGGCATGCATACAAATTATGTGCATAGATTTCATAGGCATTGTGATTTTGAAGTAAAGATGGAACAGAGTAGTTGTTGTAATTGCCTGCTTTATAGGCAATTTCTAATTTTGTAACGTTAGCTATATACCTCTACTATCCATCCTCGAGGCCAAGAATTTTATTTTCCCAGCTTTGCCAAAAGATGACCAAAAAATTGATTTCATGATTCAATGTCTTGAAATTTCAAAGCCTCGTAGCATAGCCAGGGATATTTTTTAAGATCATTTCGTGTGAAATTTGGCAGCATATTTATATATATTTATGTAAATTTTCAGTAGCACATATGCAAAAGTAAACTAAAATGAAGGAGAAAATATGCATCAAATACCCAACTTTTTTGACATTTTTTAAAAGTATTTTTCATTCATTATGTTGAACATGTACTTAAAACTAAAGTGATCGACTACAGCATAGGATCTATAATGTTTCAGTCGCTTGTTCAATTTTTATATTGATCGGTATAAATTTTTTTATTTATATTTTAAATATTATTTATTACATGTTTTAAATTTTATATTTATATATTTTAAGTTTTGTATTTATATTTTAAATATTATTTATTAATTATTTAATTTATTTTAAATTTTTCTATAAAACGTTTTAAAATTCACGTTGCAATTACAAATATTACGTTGATAAAAATATGAAACAGCGGCTATAATATAGCCGATTCCAAAAGCAAATTATGCCAACCTTTAAAAATAAATAAAGCAAGTGATTTCTCACAAATCTGGATGCCAACAGATCTTGCCAATAAAGAAAGAATGCCTCCATAATTAGCTAAATTGATTTCGGTTCATGTAATGTGTAGCTTTCCATCCTGTGCATGTCCAAGAATTTGGCAGGAATTCAAATAATTTGGATAGGACATTTCTTCGAGTAGGCAGAATTTGAGCTAACGGTGTGGAACAATTGGACGTAATGTGTTGAAATATTTATGTGGAAAGAGTTTGGAAAAGTGGAACAATTGGTGGAGTCTGACTATAACAACGAGAAGAATCGTTTAACCCAAAAAAAGAAAAAAAAAAGAAACCTTTATTTGAGGTTACGGGATAATTGGAATGTTTTCAATACTTTGAATGTTGTTGATACGTTTGAGTTCCATGATAATAAGGTAGTATGTTATGTATAATTTGCGGGATATTTCTTTTTCAGTGGAGGGAACTAATGTAGAAAACCTTCTCTGGTGGGCAAAAGAAAAAGCACCAAAAGAAAAGTGCTTTTTTAAAAAAGGCAATGGGAAGCACTATCGATGGAGCACTTGTAGTCATTAAGCTATTTTTTCACAAATCACTTCAAGTAACTTTTTTGTCTCAAAATATCTCTCTTCTATACAGGTTTAAACAGTAGAAAAATACTTAAAAATTCAAATTTGATTATCTTAAAAAATATATCATCAAGACTGTGGACATAGTGTAGGGGTATATGAATTCCAAAGGCCATAGCTAGGTACTAAATTCTGGCCATTTCAGCGGAAGAGAAAGAAGGAAATATAAACAAGAAACTGCAGCAAGCAGTTGTGCAAGCTGTAGAATTTTTAACTTTGGTAAAACACTTGACTTTAACCATATGTATCTTGAGAAAAACAGAACTCCAACAACGGAATGCACCATCACCAATCATATAAGAAATAGAATAGCTAATGAGAAACAATCGACACCAGAAAATAGCGTCATTGCTGATTCTTAATGATTAATATCAGAATGTCTAACGGGAATCAGCCGAAACTTGTTTCACTCACTCAGGCTGAAAGCATAGCTCCGATGGCCATTTATCTATCTGACAAAGTATAGGGAAGAAGGGAGCCAGGTCTGAGATTTCAGAACTGTATCTGCTTCCCTTGCAAAACTGCTGGTTGGTTATGGCCAAAGAATCAGCCGGCTTTCTTGTCTTAACAAAGAAACTGCGCTCAACTTCCCCGTCTTAAGGAGTATCGCAGATGCTACCAAATTCCCAGCCAAGATGTACTTCAACAACTCCAAACAAATGATGAGAATATGTGAATTGAAAAACCATTTCCAGAATCTAACTCCTCAATATGCCTTGGGTGCAAATTTTCTGTAGAGTGGAGACATCAAAGTCAAAAGACTAGGCAAGATTGTAATCAGTGATGCTGGTAGTGAAAACAGACCTCCGAGACAGTTCCAGCTTTTGCACGAAGCCAAAAGAGCATAAGCAGCATCCTGCCCATTGTGGGACTGCTATTCAACTAACCTTTTAGGATCACAAACATGTCTCCTGCTTGAAGTGTCTGAATATTTAGCGTCTTGTATCAACAAAATGTTCCAATTCTAGGGATAGTGACACAGTGAAGGAGTTCAGCAGAGAGGAAGTGGCTCTAAACAGCATTGATTGGGAAGGGAACTGCTGCATAGAAAATGAGAAACACTCTGCCCCCTCAGGCCAAGAAATTCTATTTCCGACTCTATTCAAAAATTTAGAAGTAGGAGGTAAATTGACCATGATTAAGAAGCCCATGGCAGGATGCATAAAAGAAAGGGCAGTAACAGCACGGCATTTGGGGGAATTACAAAGTTGGCCATGACGTCTCTTTGACTGCATTACTGACAGATGCTAAGCAATGGAAAAGGCAGCCATTAGCTCCAAAACAAGAGCACTGCTGCAAGACATCAACACCTCAGCTGAATGAAGTTATACAGAATAAATTAAGAAACTTCATGATCCAAACCAGGTTGTAATTTTGGCAGGGTTTGAAGGCACTATAAAGCAAATTACATTGCATTTTACATTATCACCAGAGAAATAGATAGCAAGTTTTCCTTTGATTTTTTAAAAAGGGATTCCATATACATCTGAGCATAATTATTACAATTTGCAGTGGATATTAGCGAGTGCTATCTAAACCAGGAAATCAAATAAAAGATGAGACACTGGTTAGAAAAAACCTACGGTTATTTCAAGATAAGTAATCTACAAAAGGCTAAAGTAAAAAACTAAAGCAAAAACTACAAGTACTTGGAGAAAAGCAAATCTGCTAAATATAAATTATCAAAACCTTCAATCACTGTGCTTTTTCAAAGTCACATCAAAAGTTCTATACCCTCCACTGGGCCTTAAAACTAGGAGAAAAATCATTGATAATAGTATCAATTCAACCAATGACCTGATAGAAATGATCAAATCATAAAAAGGAACAACCAAGATTCTGGTGTTACTTAGATTATTTTGTATTGTGTACGGCTCAACTAATTGTATTATCTGCCCAGACAGCATGCCGCACTTTTAAACAGTGAGCACAAAACCTATAAATTTAAGATGAATTTCAATAATTTCCATTGAAGCTTTCTTATTTTGGAGAAAAACTAACCTCTTGATCAGAGCCAAATGAGTGATTACCAATAATCTCCACAAGAACAAGCCCCTCCTTCAAAGTGATGAAACCGGTTTGCATCTCGGACAACAATCACCCTCCTTGTTATAGCTGATACATACTTACTAAATGAGTGACAGTCACCACAAACTCTCAGATTCTTCATTATCCTGATAGGTATTCCCTCAGGTGTGGCAATAAGACCAAATGCAATTGCCAACTTCTCACTATGTGTCAACAAAATTCCAAGTTTAACTTCCTCGTCAACATCATGCAACACAAAGTTTGTATCAGGTACATAACCAGCCAACTCCAACTTCTTACTTAAAGCCTTTAGCATTCCATAGATCTCCTTTGACCGAGGATGAGTCCCATCACCAACACTAAATTGATGAAGCTTATTATCCACCTCAATCCAAGTCCAACCCGGAAGTTTCTTTAGTCTCCTTTGCGTCATCAGATCCCTAATCTTTGCCACATCTTGCCACCTACCTGCATTTGCATAAATATTAGAAAGCAGAACATAATGCCCTGGATTCTGAGGCTGAAGTTCAAGTAGGGATTTGGCAGCCATTTCTGCTACGTCTACATTCTCATGAGTTCTACATGCTCCAAGCAATGCACCCCACAGCCCCTCATCTTTTTCAACACTCATACTTTCAATCAATTTCAAGGCCTCATTAAGTCTTCCAGCACGTCCCAAGAGATCAACCATACAAGTATAGTGTTTCACATCAGGTACAACAGCAAAATCGTCCTGCATTGAGGAAAAAAGCCGAAGACCCTCTTCAACCAAACCAGTGTGACTACAAGCATACAACAGTGACACAAAAGTGATCCGGTTAGGTAATACCCCACTACTCAACATCATAGGGAATAAATCAAGAGCTTTCTTCCCCTGCCCATGATACCCGTAGGCAGCAATCATTGCACTCCATGAGATTACATTCTTTTTTTGCATCCCATCAAAGATTTCCCTCGCAGAATCAACACTACCACACTTAGCATACATATCAATCATTGCTGTCCCTAAAATCACATCCAAGGGAAACTTATTCCTAGTTACGAAATCATGAACAAGTCTAGCTCTATGCATAGCCCCCAACTTTGCGCATGCATAAACAACACTCACCATAGCCACAGTATCAGGCACAACACCATCCTCTCTCATCCTATCAAATAAAACAAATGATTCATCAGCATTACCAGACTCAGCACACGCACCAATCATCACTGTCCAAGTGACAAGGTCTCTGCTAGGCATTTTATCAAACAACTGTCTAGCCTCATCAATTGCTTTACATTTAGCATACATATCAACTAGAGCTGCGCATACAAAATGGTCTAACTCTAACCCAGATTTCACAACAATATCATGAACCAATCTACCCATTACCAGGTCCTTCTTATCTCTACAAGCCCTTATTACAAAAGGCAAAGTATAGCTATCTAATTGCATGCCACACTTAATAAACTCCCTAAAAGTTTCAAAACAGTGTATATAATCACCAACTTTAGCGAACCCACCAACCATTACACTCCAAGAAACCGAATCTCTATCTTTCATCACATTAAATAATGCATGAGCCTCCCTCAGAGATTTATTTTGAGCATATACATAAAGCAGCTTGTTTGCAACAAGGAGGTTATTATGAATACCACTGGCAACCACCTGAGCATGAACTTGTCTTGTTTGGAACATGTTTCGGCAGCTAAGTAGAGAAGTGATATAAAACTTGGGATCTACAGAGAGTGTAGAAACTTTAGAATCTGATAGCATTTGCACCTGGGTTTGTGGGTTTACGGAGGGTTGCTCATGAAGACGAGGTTGGAATAAACTATCTGCCACAGCAGCAGCTGCCGAAGCAGAGAAGAACCGAAGCTTTTCGTTGGTAAGGACAAGCATCGTACATTGTTTGAATTTGGACATGCGAATTGTTTCCAGGAGCAACGTTTAACTACACTACTAATTTCCAACCCCCTAAAATTAATAAGAAAATACACCACAAATTATCAGCGGTTTTTATCAGTGAAATTTTTTTAAATAATCACTTTTATTTAATTCAATTTAGTGAAATAGATTTATTATTTATCAAATCAAGTATAAACTAAGTGTATTTTTCAAAACTAAAAAAGTTTTCCTAATTAAAATTGAGTTTTAAATACATTAAAAAATCAAAGATAAATTTAAGTACGCAATAAGTAATAGAATTTTAATTTTCTCAAAATTTCAATTTAGTATAAATTGAAGAATTTAAACACGATAGAAAGTACTCAAAACTTAATTTTTGAGTTGAAGAAATTTAATTTACTTGATAAGATAAAGAGTTTCAACTTATTTCAAATTTATTTTCAGTGAATTGAAGAATTTCAATACGGTTAAAATTTAAATTTTGATAATATAATTTATTAAAAAAATTTCAACTTGTATGTTGAAGAACTCTAAATTGAATTTCGAAAATTTAGTAAATTAAAAATTTTCTAGATACTCAAACTAAGTTGAGTACATAATAAATTAAATTTTTTTTTAATTTTTTTAAAGTTTTGGTTAAGAAAATATTTTCATTCAAAATTGGTAATTTTATTAAAAAATAATAAAAAATATTTATTTTAATAAACTAACTTTAAAATAAATATTTTTATTTTTATTTTTATTTTATTTTTATTGTGTTAACTTTATAAATGATAAATTAGCTAATCCGAATCAAACCGACTTATTAAAATTGGGTTCATAAAAATTCATGGGCCAAGTTAAACCGAACTTGTACAATATCAAGAAATTCGACCTGACCTATCAAGCTTGACTCAATCCTTCATAAAATTTAAATAATAAATAAATTTACAAACCGAGCCGGATTGAGCCGAATCTTTACTCGTCTTGACTTCACTGTTAAAGTGTCAAGCATATCTAATTAACTTGTTGGCTACAGAAATTAAATATACAATTTGGATAAGCCTTTGCTGTTCTGCGGGATAGCACATATTTGGCTACAAAATTGAACAGTGCAGCCAATTTTTCAATCACCCTCGTAGTTCAAGAAAAGGTTCTTGTACGTGCAATGGAATTTGTTTCAAATTTTGGGACTTAAACCAAAGCTTCATCACCTTACTACAGAACATAACTGCATGTTTGTTTATCTCAAGCCAACTAAGATGTAATAAATCATAGAAAATTTCTTTAACACATCCCATCCTCTTTCATATAAAACTTAATGCCGAAGTGTTTTGAGTGTGGGCTCAGAATTTACATTCCTCTGTTTCAACTACTACAATGTTAAATCCCAAGATAGGATTTATTCACACCAGAGACATTACAAAATAGTGATTCACTCCCCACCACCCTTGCTTTCTGCATCCTTACAATCATCAAATATGCAATAATAAAAAGCTACCCCTAATGATACAGATACAAATTCAGTTTCTTCTGCGCAAAAAATAAGAAATTATATCGCGCTAACTTAGTTAATTTGGGTAAGAGGGGAACGTGGTATGAGAGATGGTTTTAGTTCCTTCACCTCAAAGGATTCGTATGAATTGTTTTCACGAAATTCTTCAAGCAGGGAATCCATTGGCATGGCTCGAAGTGACTCGATAGTTCCCTTACTAGGAACCTCTGATTCACACCTTGTTGGAGTTGTGCCAGTAGCTTCATAATCCTGCACATTGTTTTCAGAGAGTGAACCAAAAAACTTCTTGAGTGATTTTGTAAGCACAAAAAAGCAAAGAACCATTTAGTTGTAAATCATAGATAATAAAAAATACATGACAATGTGATCAAATAGATATTGGTTTGGATATGTAACTAATTCAGCTCAACACCTTAAATAAACCATGAGGAAGACTACATAAATAATATTCACTCAAACCTTGCCACAGCTAAATGTTAATAAAAATGTATCCAAACCAGAAAATCTAATAATCAAAAATCTTAGGCCACCTCTATTAAACTTTACACCTGTGGGCAAAATCCATCACTAAACCATTACACTAGTGTCAATTTTAATCATGTATAGCTTTCAGAGAACAATAGTTATATTTCATCTCTACAAATACAACCACCTTCTGAAGTTCATAATGCTACAAGCTAAATTGCCTACCATGTATCTTTGCTGGAAGGTTTCTTGCGCCTTCTCTGTAATGGATGCAGCTTGGCCAGAGTGACTCCCCCGGAAATCCTCAAGCATCCTTTCATGAGCCTTTACACCATCCAATATTCCAGATATTGATGCTCGCTCCTGCTCTGATGTACCTGCACCGCATCCCACAATCAAACTATAACATCTCCGACTACTGATGAATTACATTGGACAGATACATTAATCACCTAATAAAATCTAAATGCATAATAACCAAAAACAACTCACACCAGTCTGAACTCTTCATCTTTCTAAAAATAGTTAGTTACTCAAGGTCTAGAACATACATTGCAGAACTAGAAGCTAAGCTTTTTATACAAGATTAATAAAATGAAAATGCTTCAATAGATGACATTCAGTGATCATTGTGTTGAAAGTCCTGATACAAATGCAAACTAACCCAATACACCTAGCTAAAATTCAACTTGATTATTTAATAACCCACCTTCTCAACCAAATTCGAGACCACATTGAACCCTGTTAGCGTTCCCCATAAAACACATTATTATTGATGAACCAGAGGCTTTTTCTATTTAGTCAAATTCCCCATTAATATCACAAACACAACTTTAATACAATGATGGGTAAGTTGAAAACCATCTGTCCAACTTATGACAGGACACAACATTCAAACCAAGCCATTTCCATTATCGCTTTTTGCTTTAATAATTTTTTAACTTTTTAAATACCAAAATTCTTATTACTGAATAAATAAGTCATCAAAATTGCTATTTTGTTAATATGACTAAATTCTGATGAAATCAAACAAATTTTGATATTCCTAAAACAAAATTAGCATTATAAAAAACTCATAAGACATGAAACTCACTGCCAATGTGCTGCAGGACATCTTCACTGTTTTTGGCCACATCACCCTCAGCAGCAACTCGAGCTGTGTCAACCTCAATATCATGCTGTTCATTACATTCAGAAGCATTCCTGTTACAAGGAGATAAAAAATCAACGTGCTGCAAATAGATATGAAACATCATGGTTAACATCACAAAAACAAAATGATGCTGATTCAGCCCGCTCTAATGACCAAGTAGTATCCACTAATTCTAGGTAGAACTGATTACTAATAAACCAATAGGCATTTAAAATAAAATTGAAAATTTGAAGTCCACAAGGAAAAATAAATCATTTTATTATCTATCCAATTACTAAATGAGGGAATTAGCAAAGCCTGCGGACCACTGACCTGGTAAGCGAAACCATTTCCAAAACATGTTTACTCCCCATCTCATTCACCAACTCGCATGTGCTCTTCCAATGCTTAAAAGCTGATTCACCAGTGCTAACACTGAAGCAAACAAAGTTTCAGGAAAGGCAATAATGCAGAAATGGATCCCGACTAAACAAGGACTAGAAACAATTTTACCATTGCTGTACAAGTAATTCCATACGACAATGTTTGGCAGAAGAGTAATCAGCTCCATCTTTGGCATCATTCTCTGCTTGCATAGAAAATGCCTGCCATTTTCTTTTAGCATCCGTTGTGATACCCTTCATCGATGAAACATGACCATCCAAAAATGTTCTGTTTGCAGCAGCTCTTTCCTTAAGATCAACAAGCCTTGCATCCACCTGCATATTTCCACTCTGAGTTTGTCTTGAAAAAGGTCAACAGAAATTGTAGGACAGAATAACCAAAAAACAGAGCATGGACAAACCAATTCTTTCTGACGACGGATGTGATCAGAAACTAGATTAGTCATATCAGCAATAAGTTTTTCTGCATCAGATTTTGATTGTTCCTGCATAAACTAAACAAGTCAGACACTTCAACATAATGTATATCTAGTCACAAAAATGATATCTTACCTCATAAGCCTTCTGAAAATCAGCGATGCTCTTCATTTGAGTTTCGTCAGCTTGCACAGCATAATTATCTAACCTTTTTGACTCTTCTAAAAGCTTCTGGAGAAATCCATTGGTGTACTCAGATATGTCATTCGTTTGCTCAACTGTAGCATGGAACCTCTGTTGGATTCAAATGGGCACAGAAAGAATAAATAAAACATTAAGAAATAAGAGGTATAGACATAACATTTGAAGTTAAACAGAACAGTGTAAGTTACCTGCAAAATTCTATGCCAAATAAGTGATGCAGTAAAAATGAATATAATATATATATATATATAATTATTTAACACCACATATGATTTAATTGCAAAAGGAATTGAAGGTGTTTCTAAATAGAGCAAAGGACAATCAAAAGGCATGCGTAGACCATAAAATGTTGTTGGCAACAGAAACAAGCCAAGGATCGATGCAAAAACCTGGCGTAGTTCCCTTGCAAAAACAGCCATTTCTCCCTGTTGAGTTGAAAGAGCAGTCTGAAGATTATCATAAATTGAAGCTGCTTCTATAGCCTCGGATGCTAGATACTGATTCATAAACAAAAGATAAAGTTATATATTATTAAAGGAGCCAAATCATAATAAAATAATAACACTTGAAACAGAAAAAGAAAAAGAAAAATAATGGAGAAACCATAATGCATCACTATCCAAACCACTTCTACCTACTTCTTCAACAGAGTGTGCATTTGAAGAAGTCAAAGCTGAAATTTCTTCTAAAATGGCATTTGAGCTAGCCTTGTGCAAACGCACAACATTTTGCACTGCTTCCATATGGGAAATATACAAAGCCCTTGATGCTGTGACTTTCTTCTTCATATCAATAACCGCCTAATGACAGGATTTAGAGGGCAAAGACAAGTTAATATGAATCATAATTGCACAGACAAACAAGGAAGAAAGAAAAAAGGAAAAAAAACTATGTACAACAACATAAACTGAAGCAGCAATCCAGGCAAATAATAGTATAAAGCAACCATGATCTCATCAAACACCTTATTGTGAATGTCTAAAAAGGAATGGCAAAGCTTCTCAACACGTTGAAGATGTTCATTTTGTTGAGACATTAATGAGTCCACCATGTTGCAAAGAGAACCAATTTGCTGAGCAAGCTCCACCTGGAAATTGTCCACAACTGATCTGTTATCAGCATTCAGTTTGTCTTCTCTTCCTGTAAGATACGATCTCAAAGTCAGAATTTAGTTATGATACAGAATAATTTAAAAGTTTATAACTGAACCTACAGCAACATACCAATTTTTTGAAACAACGATGCATTATCATGAAGGGCTTTCTCTAACTCAGAACGTAAATTGCAAGCTTGATGAGCCAGAGCAATTTCTGTTCAACCAAACAAATAACAACAATATTAGTAATTCATAAAATGCCAACAATATTACAAGAAGACAGTATTCAAATGTACCTGCTTTTTTCTGTTCGGAAATAATAAAATCTCTCTCCTTTATAGCATACCGGCATTTCTTCAATTCTTCCTCAGTGTTGGCAAGCGATTTTCTGGTTTGATGAAGGTTTTTCTGAAAAGAGTTTCATTATTTTATACAAATCTGTGCATAAATCCAAAACAAAAACAAATAAGGAATAAGAACAACTCACAACTCACCTCAGTTAGTTCAAGTTTGCTGCTCAAATCAGAGCATCGATGAACCTGGGAGTCATATTTATCATGCAGCTCCTCAAATTGCTGTTATGCAACATAAAAGAATGTTATAGGTAAATCTTCCATCATAATAGAAAACTAACATAACATATGTGCCGAGAGCAACTAACTTAAAAAACTAACAGCGGACAATCTAACCTTCTGACGGGATTCTAGCTGAGCCTCCATTTGTTCAATCTGATCAGCCATAGCCTAAATGCAAGAAAAGAGACACAGAAGTCATATGGGTTTGTGGATAAATGAGAATTGGTAAATAAGTTTTTATAACAGCCAACTCTACACATCAACTGATTAAAGTTTGGCAAATTCGAAGGGGAAAAGATACGAATGATGCAAACCTTTCTTTCACTCTCCTCCTGATAGTATCGGTCCTTTGGAATGTAAACACCATTTTTCTCACGTGCAGCATAAACCTCTGAAGTCAATGAAAAATAATGTCAGCAACCTGACCAATTGTACTTTAGACTGAACAATTACCTGCTTTTGTCAATTTTCTCCAACTTTTATAAAAGCAAAGTAACTCACCCGCCTTAAGTCGTTCAATTTCACCATAAAGGTCCTTTATAAGAGTTGTTTTCATCATTTTTTGGTTAACCTACAAGCAGAAATCATAAAACAATGAAAACCTGCAGACAATAGTCAACAACTGGTGCTGAAATTGTGATTACTAGTACAGGTACTGAAAAATCAACAATGCAGTATAAGGAATAGTGTACTCCAAGATAATCACAAAAATGATTATTAAAATAAGTTAATATCAAGCTTTGACTACGGTAATGCAAATTTTTTCAAAAATCTGTTTGACTATAAACATTCAAAAAAAATGCAGCACTTGAAGCACAAAAATTTTGCAATTTGGTAAGGAGCAAAACTGACATCAAGCCAAAAAAAAAAAATCAAAAATACTAATACTGATTATCAAAGGGTTTTGCACGGTGTAACATTCTAGTCTTGCAAGAACCTACACTTGTTTACAAAGAGGTTGAAAGGAAAGATACAAAAGAAATTCGTCCAAAAAGGTTCAACCAAGTAACTAAATGACCAAATGTGACCAGAACAAACCTCAGGTTTATTTTTAATATTCTTAGCCCTGTGCGCATAATCCAGTGTACTTAAGGTCTCCTCCAGACAGTGAACAGCAGGGGAAACTGTGGCTATGATGCAAGTCTTGGTTCTTCCCCCCAGAGAATCACGAAGTAAACGGGTTAGCTTGCTATCCCTGAATCACAGTTAGCTATATACTTAGACTCAATACTAATCAAATAATGGACACCACCAGAATAAGATAAGAAGGCTGTTGTAACCTGTATGGGATGTGACCAAGATGCTCCACAAGTGCATTGATGACTCGCCCCAAAGTAAGCAAACTTTTGTTAATTTCACCAGCTTCCCTTGCACGACCCTATTAAAAGATAAGGACAATTAAAGATTCGATAATTTCGGCTTAAATTTTAATCAAGCACTTTCTACATTAAGAATCAAAACCTCAAATGAACTTGCTCTTAACGTCAAGTGTGTATACCTCCCTAGCACCAGATCGAGATATATTTTCTGAACCAGCCAAATCAACCAAATTCAACTTGCCACATTTGATTAGTTCTTCACCTTCTGGTGTTGCTTCCTTGATATGAATTGTAATGCAAAATAGAGAATGTGATCGACTGAAACACAACACAGATTCTTAATAAAAGAGAGAATTTAACTTTGACCTTGAACATGAAAACAACCAAAGAAACATCACCTGGATTGCTTGTTTAACAAAGTTTCTGCAGTACGCCGTTTTGCAGAACCCCGTTCTAGTAGTGCAAAAATCTCACTTGCGGTTGTCACAATTTCCTCCTCCAAACCTCTTACAAGTACTCCACCTTTTCCATCCTCCATAAGAGGTAATAGCTTTTTTTGCTTCTCCTCTGCAACAACTCTTGATATTTCCTCTGGTGCAAGCAAATCTGTGATCTCTTCATTGTATAATTCCAAAAAAGTGACTTTCACGCTGTACTCTGCATTCTGGCTCTCAAGTGTATCAAAAATTTGCTTAACAGCTCTGGGTATAACCCCTGCTCCTGGAGGCAATTCTCCATTGGGTCCACTCTGTCTCGTTCCAAGTAACAAGCTAAATATAAGATTCAACTACTTAGTTAAAAAAAAAGAATGTAACAAGAACATAAACATATCATACCTTGGACCTTTTGCATTCACCTTCCATCGTGTATGTTTTCCCGGTGCCAGTTTGACCATAAGCGAAAATGGTGCAATTGAAACCTTCCAGGACTTCATTCACAATAGGAACAACCGCTTGTTCATAGAGATCTTTCTGCTGAGCCGAGGGACCAAAAACCTACATATAACACAAACCCTATTTCATAATCTTCCACGAAAGAACACATTGAAATTTAACATCCAGCAGACTCTAAAACAACATATTTACCCATTTGCGTCCATGCAAACAACATATTTACCCATTTGCGTCCATGCATTGCATTCCAAAGTTCAACATATATAATTACACAATAAACACATTCTTCTTAGTAAATATTAGCCCAAAGAAAAAGACCCTAGTTATACAGATCGACGGTTATCTTCTAAAATGGTGTTGTGGATCCATTTGTACCAGAGCATGACATACAGAAAAGGCGATGTTGAAGCATACATAGCAACAAATCTATATTAATTTACAGAGTCTGGAAATAAATTGAAACTCGTAACATAAAAACTGACCCATAAACGAAACCTATCCGTAATCCACTAACCTCTCTATAACGAAGTGAAACATCAACACAAAACATAAATTGATAATTTAGACAAATTGTAATGCCATATTTTTGTGAAATAATATTGCAACAACAAAAACAACTTATATTATAGGAGTTCAAATTGCAAATGAATTAACTTATTTTCTACACGCAAAAAAAATTTATTAAATCAAACACAAAATAACGTTATTTAATGTCCTCAAAAATACCTTATCAAAAGTGAAAACCCTATCGATAAGCTTCCCAGCAATATTCTGCGAAACAGCTACCTCTCTCTGGTACTCATTGCATGTCAAAACTTGAGGCGCGTTGTTTCTCAACTCTTCGTCACTAAACGGCCTGAAAAGCAACCCAAAACGACAGAAACATCATCATCAATCGACTCAAACAACCGGAACAAACAAAAAAGTAACAGATATCATCAATCTCTAACGGTACCTGCAACGGAGAAGCACTTGGACGTTAACGCCTTTCTCTTTCTCGTGGCGGCCCGACATTTTGAACCGGCGAGCAGGGGAATCGCACGAACCTATGGTGTTAACTCTGAAAATTACTCAGATCTTTGTTTGATGTGAATTTCTGAAACCTTTTTTTTTTTTTCAAATTTCCTCTCCTCTCTCTGCCTCTCTGATGCCAAATCTGGAGTGAGAGCGGGCTGGGGAGAGAGATTTGAATTTTTCGGAGGCGCTCGCTTCGCCATATATATCCGACGGTTGAGTTTTGTGGGGTGTTGATCGACGGTCTAGGTTAGGCTCAATTCAAATTTCAATGATTTGACGGAACTACCCTGACATTGTTTATTCAATTACACGTGTACCTTTCTAACTTTTTTGCAGGGCTGGGCCACGAGGATCGTTCCGCCCGAAGCAACCATCAGTTGGACTACTATTACTTTTGAGAGACACTGACTACACCCCTATTGTTTTCTAACTACAACTCCAGGCAATTTAGAGGTATACAAAAATAATAATAACGGGGTATTTTTAGAAACGAGATATTTTCTTTATTAGAGGTCTAATAAAATTATACATAAATATAAATTTTTAAAAAATTAATAAAAAATATTTTTTAATAATAAAATTATTATATTTAATTTTTAATTAATTAATTAAAATAAAAAATAATTAAAATAAATTAATATATAATTTTAAATATTTTTTATAAATTTCCTTTGAAGTTTTGAAAATTAATAAAAAGTACTAATAAAATTATTTTTTATATTTTAACATTTAATTTAATTTACTTTAATAAATATACATAAATTATGTGCTAATTTTAATAGGATAATAACATAAATTATTTATTTATATAAAAATATAAACCATTTAATTTAATAAACGTATATAAAACTATATACAAATATATTTTATAAATTGTTTACTTATATAGAATTAGTTTAACTATTATAAATTTTCGTTTTAAAAATGAGAATTGAAGATTTATAATTATTTGCATAAATGTATATTAAACAACAATTATATAAAACAACAATTAAAATACTTTTATACAAATAAGTAATTTATAATATTTATTTATATATATTTCTATCATATAATTTTATATATATTTATTAAATTAAATAATTTATATTTCTACATAAATAAGTAATTTATACTATTATCCTGTTAAAATTAGTACCTAATTTATGATGTTTATTAAATTTAATTAAATTAAATATTAAAATATGATAAATAAGTTTTATGAGTATTTTTTGTTAGTTTTCAAATTTTCAAGTAAGGCATATGAAAAATATTACTAATATCTAAAATTATATATAAAACTATTTTAGTTATTTTAGTATTTTAGTTGGTCAACTAATGGTTAAACACAAAAAATTTTAATGTTGAGGAATATTTTCTAATAGTTTTTTTATAAAGAATACATCTATGTGCAATTTTACCAAACTTCATGAAAAACATTTGAAAACACCCCTTGTAGAAACACTTGTATTTTTTACCGTACTCATTTGAAACATGAAAAATAATAAGAAAAAGATAATATGCCTAAAAAATAAACTAAAACAAAATAAAATTATGATGAATATTGAAGGTTATTTGGTTACATTTTTAAAAATTGTTTTTCATTCCAAAATAAAAATATAGCAAAATACATGGCCGATTGCATATTTGTAGAATTCATTTTCAAAAATAAAAATATTATTTTTAAAACGTTATTTTTATAATTCTCAAAGATTTTATTTTAAAAGCATCACCAAAGTGCATTTTTACTAAGTTAAATATCCTTCAAACTAAATAAAATATTAAGAGAAATGAATGCAAAATATAAAAAATAATAATAATATGATTCAATCACATTATTGTCGGATTAAAATCATCTCCTAAATTATTGATTTTTGCCTTTATTTTATTTTATTTTATCATTGATATATGGTACAAATAAAATTAGATGATCAAAATTTTACTTTAATTAATAATTATTTTATTTTAAATATAATAAATTTTATAGTTAGCTGGGTTGAAAAAAATATATTGAAATGGAATATCAAATATATAATGTTATTTATTGTTATAATTTACTATTTAATAATAGAATACTTGAAGGTATATATTTTGAACTATATTGTGCACCATGACATGCTTTCTCATTCCAATCACATGTGCCAATTAAATACTATTTATAATGAATAGGACACTTGTCATCAAAATAAAATATTTATGATATGAAAATATTTATCTTATAAAATTCAACATCTATCCATTTCTTTTGTTTTGAGGTAGAAGATAATTATATACCCAACTATTAATTATATATAATTAATACAATTTTAATCTTTTTCAAATCTAAAATATTTATTTGAGTGTTGGAAGATGTCTTAATATGCTTAAATTTTTACTCATACGATGATTATTGAAATTTTATTTTTATTATACATATTTTATTAACAATCAATAACTAGTTTCTATTTGCTCAAATAAATATTTAAATCGTGAGAAATATCCCTTCACTCGATAACATATGTATAATATTAGGCAAATAGATAATATGTTATTATGTAAATAAATGAGAACAAATTTAATATAATTAATGTATATATAAAATACAATCTACTATTTAATTAAAATTAATTGAATGTTATATAAACAGTATAAAAAGTAGTACTTAACAAATTTTAAAAATTTAAAATTAATAAATTAATTAAAATTTTATTAATAAAAAATATATTTATTTTTTATTTAATTATTCATGATTAGTGGAAAAGTAAGCATCCTTTACAAAAATGTGTCATTTTCAATTTAGAAGGTACAAAAAAATTTGAAACAGTCATTAATTGCACAAGGATCATATATGGTTGCGAGAACTTAGCTATAATACCTTAGAGTATAGTTACTCTTAAAAAAATTTGTGTATATTAAACTTGAAATTATTTTTATAAAATTTAAAATAAATATTAAATAGTACTTAAAACACATATTAAAAAATTTGAAACATATTAAAAAAAATTTAAAATATGTAATAAATAATATTTTAAATTTGTATAAAAAAATTTAAAATAATTTTACAAAAAAATTAAAAAAGAGGATAATAATATTCATGAATAACATAGTGAAACTCATGACATGATAACATATAAAATAAAGCACACAAACTTAGGATCGAAAAAGAAGGCAAATAGCTTCAAGGAATACCAATATTGCAACATTATTAAATCAAATGAAAATTGGGGCATGTATGTTTGTGTGTAGATAGTTTAGAATCTGGAATGTGATAGATAAATTTAACTACCAAAAAGATGGGGCGGAGATCATGCATTGAATTAACCCTACGACCCCTGTCTAGTGACAGCAAAATGAGTAGATGACAGCTGACGCACATTCTCCATTTATCATTGGTAAATATGTGTTGAAGTTTACTGTCAAAATCGAAAATTCGGTGGAGAAGATGGAAGCCATAATCATTTATTTACTTCATTGAAACATTAAAAAAATTAAAATAAGTTATGTTATTTAATTATTTTTATTATTTAATTTAAATAAAATTTATCTTTACTTTTTTAAAATATAATTATTTATTTTTATTAATTAAATAGTTATATTATATTAATTATAAAATAAGATGTTTAATATTAAGATTGTAAAGTGGATACCTGAAAATTTTGAACACAAGATCACTAATTGAGCGTTTAAAATGTGAATTATAGTTTTAAAATTATTTTATAAGTATTTTAAAAATTAAATTTTCTTTTTAATTCTCAAATGTTATGAAAAAAGAAGATAAATTTTTAAAAATAATCACTTTATTTTTTATTTTATCAAACTAACCATTTTTATAATTTATTCACTATAAAAATCAAAAATATATATTTTGGACTAAAGTAATTTCATAACCAAAACAAAAATAAAAATTTTAAAAATATTACAAAATATATCAATTTCGGTCACCTCAATGAGATGACTGAAAGCCACTTTTGATCACCCTAATTTGAGTAATTGAAAATGAAAAATATATCACATTTATCCACGCAACTTGGGATGATCGAGAAATAAAAATTTTGAATAAATTTTTAGACTTGTACAATTATTAAAAAATAATAAATTTTTTTAAAATTTTGCTTATTGGTATAATAGTTTTGTTTTTAATTAGGGACCAATATACATGATTTTAAATAAATTAACAATTATTATATAATTACAAAAATACAATAGTCCATTAGATAGTTTAAAATTAGGGGTTATTTAAAATTTGTCAAACCCTACTTTTAAAATTTCCAACAGAACCTAAATTGTTTTAATTAAATTGAATTATAAAATAGTTCATTTACTTGTAAATTATTATCCAAACAAACTAAATCAACGAGTAAGAATATGCAAAATTTTAAAATATTTTGTTATTATTTATTAATTTTAAAATTTTAGGGTATACTCAAAATGAAAAAATAAAATTTGTTAAAATTTTATGAAGTATAAAGTATTTTTGTCTAAATTTTATTTTTTAGTTGGTTTGATAAATAGATTATGAAATTAGTTATATTAATAATTTAATTTATAAATGTGACTAATTTAAAAAATTTTCCAAAATAGAATTCTATTCCTTGTGAATATCAATTAGAAAAGAGTTTTTCATCTCCTTTCTTTCATGCAGCGACATGGCCAAAATTATATCATTTCTAAATGTAATTTCTCTTTGAACTAATATGGGAAATAAATTTTCAAGAAAAACAAAATATATTCTACAAATGGCAATTACTTTTTTTCCATTAGAATATGAGTATATATATCATTAGTTATAGGATCTTGAAACACAATGTGTTTATTATGATGGGTAATTATATATATATATATATTATATTTAATCTTAAATAATATTTTTTCTTAATTACTTATTTTTTAAGTTCTTCTCGTCTCTTCTTCACTCATTATTATTTGATCACATATCCTACATTTTTATTGGATTGAAAAAAAAATTATGCGAGTAAATATTATTACATTAATTATATAAATAAAATTTATATGTTCAATATTATTGTTTTTAAGCTGACATGGATACAAAAAAAATCTCTCATCTTACCTTATCAAACCTTGGAAGATGGCAAACGGAATTTGCCTAAGAACAAAAGAACATTGTTCAAGTGATAAAAATAAGATAATAAATTTTATTCTTTTGCAGTGAAATGACACAAATTTTATCAAGCATTGAGCATTTATCAAATATGTCAATATCCTATTTTAAGTGATATTAATAATAAAACAAATTTCATCTCTTCTCTTTTTGTACACAATGAAATAACACAGAATTTATGGAACACACGTACTTATTAAATATGTTAATATCTCATTTTAAATTATATTAATAAGATAGAGTTTTTTTCATCATTTTATTTTTTTTTATCTTTAATAGTAATAGAATGATGCAAAATTTATCAAGCATTACGTACTTTCTAAATATGTTGATATCTCATTCTTAATAATATTGTTTAATAAGGTATGAATTTTTCATATTTTTTTTCATCCGTAATAAAATGATACAAAATTTGTTAAATATTACATATTTATCAAATATGTCGATATCCCATTCTTAGTAATATTGTTTAATAAGATATGGATTTTCTGTTTTTTTTTTTTTTTTTATCACCAATGAAACAACATAAAATTTATCAAATATTACATACTTATGAAATATATTAATTTCTTTTTTTGAAAATGATGTTAATTAATAAGAAAAGAGATTTTACATCTCTTTTCTCTTTATTCGCATAATAAAACAATAGAATATTTGGGAAATATTTCATACTTCTCAAATTCTATAATATTTTATATTTTTATTTTTTTATTTTTTTATTCACAATGGAATGCAACAAAATTTATTAAACACCACATTCTTATTAAATATGTTGATATAATTTCTCTTTTTTAGAAACTTATTTTTTTAAAAATTAAAATTAAAACAACATTTTCATATTCACAATGAAATTGCCTAAAACTAAAGAATATTTTAGGGATCGTTTCACATAAACTTATTTTTAAAAAAATTTTAAGGTGCAAAAATTAATATACACATACTAGCATATGTATAATGTGACAATAATTTAAACATATTCTCGTAAATATTTTCAAATTTTAAAACACTAAATTTAAATATTATATTTATTTATATCCTCTAAAAAGTGATTAATAATATTAAAAAAATAATTTTAATATGTGATAAGTAATAAATATATAATGTTATTATATCTAATTTTATAGATGAGTTTGGTATTGATCACACCGAACTAGTTTTTTTTTTTTTTTTAACTACTAATAGTATTTTCATCCAAATTCAATTTATTTAGCTATTTAAGTAAAAAAAATAAATAAATAACCAAATTATTTTTGTAAAATGGCTAACAAAAGTGATCATTATGTTCGTATTGTTGCTTGCTCTCTTCTTCTTAAATATATAGTCATCAAACAAACACCATAACCATCTTTTAAGAGTAACAAATTTCTCTCTCTCTTTTTTTTTTTTTTTTTTAAATTTCAGAAATATCTATAGATTCTATTTGCTTTTCTTTCGATTATTCTTTTTCTTTCTCAGTACTGTGTAAATTTCGTTTGCATCTTACTATTTATTTAAGTCGTTTAAAGTTTGCATGGTTGTGGGTGTGTTTGGGTTGTAGCTGAACAATGTCAGTATTGTTGCTTGCTCTAAATGTGGACTGATATGAATGCTTCTGATTTTGAATATGAGTTCAAGTTTTTTACATCAATGAATTTGGGATTAGGGCATCAGTAAAATTCCACTCTCCCCTGGCATTTGCAGATTTAAATAAGGTGACAATCAATTTTGAAGTTCACGTAGTTCATATTTTTTTGGTTTAACTTTAACAACAATGCGCTGAATTATTATTTATTTGAATCAATTTTAACCCTATGTGTGAATATTGGTCATGCAAGTTTGATGAAAGTCCAGAGGTGGAGACAATAGGATGAATGTAACTTTTGGCCAAGCAATTCGTGAATTTGCTACTAATTCGTCGTGGAGTTTATGAAATGGCTATGATCAAACCCTTTTTTCTTCTAAGATCATAAATGTGTCTTTCTTTGTTTGTGTATATCATGACTAGATTTTAAATTATAGAAAAACTTAAAGTTCTATGTATGTTTTTTATAATTTCTGGTTTGAAGTTTTGACCTTTAATTTCTTGAAGTTTGGGAAATTTTTAATTTCTAATAAAATTTAACTTCGGACCCTTTTTGTTATATTTGATCGTGAATTCACAATTAAAGTTCATGGTAATTGTATAAAATAGTATTTATATTTACTGATTTTATTTTAACAATTTTAGAATATTGTCAAAATCAAACCGAAAAACGCAGAACAGAAACTAGAAATGGGTATGGTTTCTTGTTGAAATCATACCAAACACCAACAGTTTCTAAATATATAGCTAATCTTGGACAATTGAGGCATAGGTCAAGAGGGTAACTTTCGCACCATATTGTTATGTGAAGACATCTAGTGGGAGAAATCGTTACCCATTTTATTTTTCTGATTTTTTTCCATTGTTGAGGTAAAAATTGCAGATATTAGCTTCATTTTCAACAACACAAAGGCCATGAATTCGAGGTGCATTTATTGTTGAGTCATTTTCTTTGGAGGCAAGTGAGATATCTCCAGCGTTGTCACCCCATAACATAGGGGCAAGGAAATGCCAAGTTCACACTGAAGCATTCGAAGCCAGCATTGTAGTAGTTGCAAGTGCCATGGAATGGTACTCTACTCTGCCTTTATACAGGATCTAGAAACATTATGCCTTTTAGCACTCCATTAAATTAATTTTTTTTTTCTCGAGAACACACTGTAAGCCCATCATAGGCAACCCCACATCTTATATCAAAGTCTTTTGCTACCAATCCAGTTTTATGGCGATCGATACTCCCTTCTTGTCTCCTCTTGATTTTGAATACCCATTTATTTCTTGCCACTTGCTTTTGTCTAGGTCAAGGACATAGCGAACAAGTCACATTTTCCAACAGTGCATCAAATTCCATGCCCATATCTGCTTGCCAATTTGGATTAGAAGCTGCCTTTATATATGAATTCTGTTCCTTTCATTACAAATACTTGACAACATTTTTTAACGGTGACGAGCTTAGGAACAAATTTTGCATTGTGGAAATATCTTTAGCCGTAAGTATCCTGTTTTGGATTGTGTTACAACTTCATGATGCACGAGAGCAAAGTAGAAATTTCAGGTGGTTGAGGGTTCAAAGCATTGTTTGAATTAAAGTAAGATTAACTTTGTGGGTGAACAATATCTGGTAAAGGATTTTCTCGGGGAGATTGATGGTTTGGCGAAATATTCTCAAGTGGGATATCAAACATTTAGATGCTTCTAATGCTTTTCATGAAAGAAGAAGACTATATGGAGCCGCCCTAAGGGATTCATTGACGAATCCAAATCAGAATTTGTGTGCAGGATACACAACTCGTTGTATCTCACAAATTGATCTATTACGTGGACTTTAGTTTCGAAATATTATACATACATACAAACATATGTATATGTAGAGAGAGACACAAACATGACATGAACATTAAATTACATTTAAATGGTATCTTTTGAAACTATAAAATAACTTCTGAGACCTTCATTTATTCCACATTTATTGCATCAGTGGAATATATGGATGCAGTCATGATAACATATAAAATAATGCACACAGACCAATGATCGAAAGAGATGGCAAAGAGTTTCTATGAATACAAATATTGCACCATTATTAATATACATATAATTTAGAAGTGGCATATAAATGCGAAATGTGGGATGTGATAGATAAATTCAAGTACCAAAAAGATTATCACAGCATATGAGCCTTTGTTATATCAGATGACAGCTGACCTGAATTTATTTGTCCCACTGGTAATTTTCCCCTCAATTTTAAAGATAGGTGAAAAAGTTGGAAGCAGTAATAAGTTTCAGTTTGTCAGGTGAAGTTAGTTAGGAAGTAGTGACTGGTCGAACTTGAAGTTGGTTGCTAACTCTTAACTACATCCTTTTTGATGGATATCACACGAAAAGAGAAAATAGCCCCGTAACAAATGATATAAAAACTTGGGAGAGATACTTTTACAGTCTCATTGATACTTAAAAAATATATATACTACCATGACAAATAAAAAAAAAAAACATGCTCATTCGAGTGAGGTAAATTGAAATAGTTCTCATATTAAGTTATTGTCACAATGTTCACATAAAAGAAGCATCTTTGTGATAAATAGTCTTTCAGAAAAATAATCAATGGGAAGGTTCGATGAATAATTTATTAATTTTGATAATTTATTTCAAATATTGTTTTAGGATAAAAATAACTAGTAAAATAGAATGTTATTGATAGCAACTGAATAGGTTGAAATTTTAGAAAATTATTTATATACAAGGGTGCGCATAGTTTTCAAGTGGAGTAAATTGTCACACATTTATTTGTAAGTATACTAGTTAAGGCACATGTAAAATAATTGAGTGTAACTCTAATTCTACGTGCACATAATGAAAGGAAATATGACTATTTCTAACACAAAAACTGATTGAAAGTTAAAGTCATTCTTCTCAAAAGATCAAGATGTATTGAAACCAATAACAATATAATTAACAAAACGGTTTAAAAAACAAAGAAAATTTTGACAACAGTAAAATTAAAGCCTAGTGAGAACTTCATCCTGACAACATCTGAAGATTGCATGTGTTAGTGTGACGAAATGTCTGCCGGGCCATAGTCTTTCCTTCGAAAAAACAAAGTGCAGTTAATATGACTTGTCAATCCATAATAGAATGAATTATTTTATTACTTCTTAAACCTAAAAGAATTTATTGTGATCATATACCACCCTACTAGATAATTAGCTTGGGAGCTCTTGCTATTTCTTCCACGGTTGTTTTCAGAAATCAGATATGAAAGCTACTTATGAAGTGGTGACTGGTCGAACTTGAAGTTGGTTGCTCAAAATTAAACATGTTAATTTAAAAAAAAAAAAGGAAATCAGCCTATAGTATAGCTGTCATACCCCTATTTTCATACATGCTAATTAAGGCACAAAAAATAAATGTTAACTCTAGTTTTATGTGCACAAGAAGAGAAGGAATTTGACATCTCTAACATAAAAATTGAACACTAGAGTTATTATGAGATGTTAAAATTAATAGTACGGCGAGTTGTTGAAAGTTAACTCTCAAATATATTTTTTTTGATGGGTACTTCATGGAAAGAGAAAATAATCCCATGACAATTGATATAAAAACTTAGAGGCGAGATACTTCTAGAGTTTCATTAATATTTGGAAGAAGTATATATCAGAGTGACAAATCAAAAAAATCTTGTTCAGTTAAGTGAGGTAATGCGAAATGGTTCTTATCTTGAGTTATTGCCACAGTGCTCACACAAGATAGGTGTCTTTATGGCATATGGTCTTTAAAAAAGATGATCAATGGGATGGTCATATGGATAGCAAATGAGTTAGTCTTGATAATCTACTCTAAACATTATTTTAGAATAAAATTAGCAGGTAAGATGGAATCTTATTAATGGCAACTGAATAAGTTGAAATTCAAAAAGATCGTTTATGCACGAGGATATGCATGATTTTCGAATGGGATGAATTGTCACACCCCTATTTGCAAGTATACTAATTGAGGCGCAAATAAAACGAGTGTAACTCTTATTTTATTATGCATAGTGAGAGAAAATATGATCATTTCTAACACAAAAATTAGTTGAGAGCTAGAATTATTCTTCTAATAAAACTAGAACAAATTAAAACTAGAAAAAATCTTGGGTGAAACAATCCAATAATATTGACATAGGTGATGTGAGATCTATTTAACTAATAAAGTAAAAGAAATTTATTCATCAATAATGAATAAAAAAAATCAATTATAAATTTCATAAATATTTTTTATCATATTAATTGAATGGTAAAATTTATATTTAATTATTTTTATTTATTACTTATAAATAAATTTTTTTTAATTTATTAATTAAATAATTTTTTCATATTATTTATATTAAAATAATAAAATTATCTCACTTAAAATATTTTCTTAAACCTAATAGCAATATAATTAATAAAACAATTTAAAAAACTGAAGAAAATTTTGGCAACAGTAAAATTAAAGCCCAAGGATAACTTCATCCTGACAACATCTGAAGATTTCATGTGTTAGTTTTGACAAAATGTCTACCGGGTCATAATTTTTTCTTCCAAAAAAAAAAAAACGAAGTGCAGTTAATGTGATTTGTCAATCCATAATAGAATGAATTATTTTGTTTCTTCTTAAACCGAAAAGAATTTATTGTGATCATATACCACCCTACTATATAATTAGCTTGGGAGCTTTTTTTATTTCTTCTTCGGTTGTTTTCAGAAATATGATCGAGTTTAAGGCCCGAGCAGCCGGCTGCACTGAGCATAGTTGGTGCTGCGCCGTCCCCGGTGGCACCGGCATCGCCGTCTTGGCCATCCTCACGTCCAAATTCCTGGAAACTTCACAGCTTCAAGATGCTTTGAGCAAACTGCAAACTTTTCATCCTATACTTAGGTCGAGGTTGCACACGAACCCCACCAAAAACTCGTTCTCTTTTGTCACATCTTCCGCCCCGTTTGTTCAAGTCAAGGCATTCAATCTTTCGTCAACTTCTAAAATCTTAAAAAGTTCAGAAAACTTTTCAGTTTCACCCCTGCAACTTATTCTCGAACACGAACTCAATGAAAATGACTGGCGTAATCTCCACCATTCTAGTACTACTAGAGATATGTTCTTTGCCAGTACGTATGCGTTACCCGATGCCATGTGGGTGGTGGTGCTCCGGCTTCACGTGACGGCGTGTGACCGGACGACGGCGGTGGGTTTACTGAGAGAGCTGTTGGTCCTGGTGGGGGAAGCAAAAGAGGAAGCAAGAGGGAAAGTAGAGAAGGAGATTGGAAATGAAGGGGATGTAATAAATTCGGCCATTGAGGATAAAATTCCTAAAGCAAAGAGTAAGAAAGGTTTGTGGACAAGAGGAATAGACATGTTTGGTTACTCAGTGAATTCACTGAGATCAACAAATTTGAAGTTCATTGATGCAAAATCTGGTAGATCTTCGCAGGTTGTGAGGCTTCAACTGAACAAAGATGCCACTGACAGAATCCTTCTTGTGAGTTTGATCTTCTTTTTTTTCCATCTGTTTTGGTATTAATTTTGGTGGCAATTATTATGAGATAGAGAGTCCTTTTATCCCCAGATAATTCAAATCGAAGCAATTGGATGCCCAATTGGGGCCTATTTCGGAAAGGGTTACATAATCAACCCCATTAATTACAGGAGTTGACAGCAGAGAATTATTGGTTCAAATTTTAACAAACCCAAATGTAGTCAAAATTATTGAGCGAGATCCATAGGCATTTAATAGTTGCATGAATTGTCGCAGGGTTGCAAGTCGAGAGGAATAAAGTTATGTGGGTTGCTAGCAGCAGCAGGAGTGATAGCAGCACAAAATTCCGATCATCATCATCATCGTTGTCAACGAAAGTATGCTGTGGTAACTCTTATTGATTGTCGTTCAATTCTTGAGCCACCTCTTTCTGATCACAATTTCGGTAAGTTACTGCAATCAATCGATACTCATAGTTTGTGGCAACATGAGAGTATTATTATGTACCCGAGTTTTTATACAAATTTATTAAAAAAAAAATGTACTGTGAATTTCTTTTTTTATAATGTTAAACTCTTAATTTGCAGCCATCCTCTGAGCTTTTGTGAATTTCAATTTTTCTTGTGCAGGGTTTTACCACTCTGCAATTATGAACACACATGTAACAAAAGGAGGAGAAAACCTTTGGGAACTTGCCAAGAAAATGTACATGTCATTTGAGAACTCAAAGAACCGCAACAGGCATTTCTCGGACATGGCAGATCTCAATTTTTTAATGTGCAAGGCAATCGAAAACCCTAGCTTGACCCCATCATCTTCCTTGAGATCATCTTTCATGTCAGTCTTTGAGGACACAGTGGTCGACAATTCAAATGAAATGCTGCAAACCAAAGTAGGATTAGAAGACTACATGGGATGCGCTTCCGTTCACGGTATCGGCCCGTCTCTTGCATTGTTCGACACGATACGCGACGGACGACTGGACTGTGTGTGTGTTTATCCGGCACCGTTGCATTCGAGGGAAAACATGCAAGGGCTTGTTGAGAATATGAAGTGTGTTCTTTTGGATTGTGGTGAGTGAAAGGTTAATAATTAGAGACGTTTGTTTCCTAATCTCATATAAGTTTTCTTTTTTTTTTTTTCACTCCATAAATTTTCATTTACTCAAGGTGAATTTTTATTTTTAATTAATTTTTAAAATACATAAAATAATTAATTTTAATTTTTAATTAATTAAAAACTAAGACTTAACACTAAATTCATGAAATGTCTTACTTGATATCGAGACTCCAATATCTTTGAAACTTTAAACTTGAGGTTGTAAATAAGTGTTCAGTACATAGATTATAGTTTTAATATTTTTTAAAAGTATTTTAAAAATTAAAATTTTATTTTTAATTTTCAAATATTATAAAAAAGAAAAAAATTAAAAATAATCACTTTTATTTTTTATTTTGTCAAACTAACTATTTTAGTAATTTATTTACTAAAGATATCAAAAAATATATATGTAGATAAAAATAATTCCATGACTAAAATATAAACAAGATCTTAAAAATATTAGAAAATATATCATTTTTAGTCATTCAAATAAGGTGATCAAAAGTTGCTTTTGATCACTCTAATTTATGTGATTGAAAGTACAAAATATATATCATATTGGTTCTCTTACATATGGTAATTGAAAAATAAAAATTTTGAATGAATTTTTATACTTATGTAATTATTGAATAATAATAAATTATTTTAAAGTCTTGCATATTGGTAAAATATTTTTGTTTTTAATAAGGGACCAACATGCATGACATTAAATAAGTTAACAATTATACATTAATTTCAAAACTTTAAGGATCCATTAGATATTTTAAAATTTAGGGCTATTTGAAATTTGTATAATCAACTTTTAAAATTTGGAATAGATCCTAAATTGTTTTAATTAACAAAAAATTATAAACTATTTTATATACTTGCATATTGGTACCCAAACAAACTAAACTTACAAACATGAACATACAAAATTTTGAAAAATTTTATTATTTTTCATTAATTTTAAAATTTTGAATCCATTCAAAATAAAAGGTTAAAATTTTTAAAATTTTGAGCATTTTTGTCCAAATTAATTTTTTTAATTGGTTTAGTAAACAAATTATAAAAATAGTTATATTAACGAATTAATTTATAAATGTGACTGATTTAGAAATTCTTCTTTAAATGAATCCTATTCCATGTAAATGTTAAAAAGATAGAGTGTTTCCTCTCCTTTCTTTAATTTGCAGTGAAATGGCACAAAGTTTATTAATTTCTTAATGTAATTTCTCTTTAGACTAATATAAGAAATAAAATTTTTAAGAAAAATAAAATATATTCTATAAATGATAATTATTTTTTTATTAGAATATAACTATATATATCATTAGTTGTAGGATCTTGAATCACGGTGTATTTATTGTGAATTTGTGATGGGTAATTTTTGTTTTTTTTCTATATTTTTTTTAGTCTTAAATAGTAATTTTTATTTATTTTTATTTTTCTAAATTTTTCTCGTCTCCTTAAATAATTACACTTTACTTATTTACTTGTTATCATTTGATCACATATCCTGTATTTTTATAGAAATAAAAAAAAATTTATACAAATAAATATTATTACGTCAATTTATATTGAATTAAATTTATATGTATAATACTATTGTTGTTAAACCATCATATAACAACAAAATCTCTCATCTTACCTTATCAAACCTTAGAAGATGGCAAAGTGTAATTTGCCTAGCAACAAAAGATTGTTGTTCAAGTGATAACAATAAGATAAAAATTTTCTTCCATTCACAATGAAATGCCACAAATTTTATCAAGCATTAAGAACATATCAAATATGTTAATATCCTACTTTAAGTGATATTAATAAGATAAAACAAATTCCATCTCTATTTTTGCCATACACAATGAAATGACACAAAATTTACGAAACATTACATATATAATATGTTGATATCTAATTTTAAGTTATATTAAAAGATGGAAATTTTTTTATCTCTTTTGTCTTTATTTGGTAATAGAGTGATACAAAATTTATGGAATATTACATACTTATTGAATATATTGATGTCCCATTCTTGGCAATATTGTTTAATAAAATATAGATTTTTAATAATTTTAATTTTCATCGACAATGAAACCATACAAAATTTACTAAACATTGCATTCTTATCAAATATGTTAAGATCTCATTCTTAGTAAAATTATTTAATAGCATATGAATTTTTCACTTCTTTTTTATCATCGACAATGAAATAATATAAAATTTATTAAATATTATATACTTATCAAATATGTCGGTATCTTACACTACATTCTTATTAACTATGTTAGTATAATTTTTCTTTTATAGAAACTTATTTTTAAAAATTAAAATTAAAACAACATCTTTGTATTCACAATGAAACTGAAGTTAACTCTAAAATTGAAGAATATATTAGGGGTTGTTTTATAGAAACTTATTTTTAAAAATTTTTTGAAGTGTAAAAATTAATATAAACGTTCTAACATATTTATAATACGACAATAATTTAAACTATTATTGTAAACATTTTTAAATTTAAAATACCAAATTCAAATATTATTTTTATTTATATCCTCTAAAAAGTAATTAATAATACTAATATACAATTTTTTTATAAATTATATTTGTATAAATTGATGTAATTATATTACATTATTATTATATATTTAATATAATTTATATTTTTTACACTTGTAAAATTCTTTTTACTCTCATAAATGAAGAATATTTAAGTAATAAATTGTATTAAATTTTATAGATGAATTTGCATAAATAGTATTTAATAATAATATAAAAAAATTAATTTCAATAATAAATTTGAAATTAAATTTGAAATCTTCAATATAAAAGTCATGCCCTCGCCTCTATTTACTTTGTAATCATTTGGCTTTCAGAGCACAATAATTTCCCACAACCTTTTTCCGTTTCCATTGTCACTTAGCCATGGCTGAGCCAGACGAAGACCACGTCCCAGAACCCATGGCTCGACCCGTGGGCGGCACCGAGTACAGCTGGTGCCGAGCCGTGCCTAATGGTACCGGCATAACAGTCCTCTCTCTTCTCCTTTCAAAGCTCCCAGATATTGAAATTCTCCAAACTGCTCTCAACAATGTCCAAAATTCCCACCCTATCATCCGCTCCAAGCTCCGCTTCGACTCCGCCACCAACACTTACTCCTTCGTCACTCCACCCAAACCTCACGTCCAGATCACATCGTTTGATCTCTCCTCAACCTCTCAAATCATTCGTACCAAAGACGACGTCGCCGTCAGTCCGTTTCAGTTAATCCTCGAACACGAACTGAACGAGAACCCGTGGAGTACTCCCAGCCATCAATCAAACAACACAGAGAGTAATCTGTTCTTCGTAAGTATATACACTTTAAGTGAATCACAATGGGCTATGATTTTGCGGCTGCACACATCAATATGCGACCGCGCGGCCGCCGTGGCTTTACTGAGAGAAATGACGGAGTCGGTGGTGGAGAGGAAGGGGGGAGGGGCAGGGGTCGAATTTGAAAGGAAATACGAGGTTAGTTTGGGAATTGAGGATTTCATTCCGAGTGGGAAGGCTAACAAGCCTTTTTGGGCGCGTGGAGTTGACATGCTTGGTTACTCGTTGAATTCATTCCGGCTGGCGAATATAAGTTTTATGGACCCCGATTCCCCGAGATATTCTCAGGTGGTGAGGCTGCAACTGAACAGTGATGATACTGCTAAGCTTCTTGCTGTAAGTCATTTTCTTAAATTCAACAAGTTTTATTCAATTCAATCGTGACCATTAATTCTCTCTAAGCATCTTGTGATTATTTGAGTAACACCTTCCCGTACAATTCTTTTGGCGTTTGTGGGTCGTGAAATTCTTATTCCAATGGCATATTCCTCTTGTTAGATATAGAATTACCATATTGGTTTCAAATTGGGATTGCAGGTATTGTGTTCTTGTTAGTATATATGTAAATATATCGTATTATACAGTGTACATCTTCAAGAACTATCCAAATTGCTGATTTGATTTAGTAATTTCATAGAGTTATGATTGTGAATTTAGAAGCTACGACTTTTTAATTCTAAATATATCCCTAAGAATGTGTTTTGTTGGTGATTTTGCCGTTTCAAAAACATTTTTTGAGTAGCAAACTGAAGAATGCTTTCTGATCATTCTATAATGTAGTATTGAGTAAGACAAATAAAGATGGATGTGGGATAATGTCTTCATTCAGTAAAACTGTCTTCTGTTGTTTGTCAGTGAGTGCAAAAGAAGGCCAAATTAACCTAGAATAAAAAAACAATGAATCCAAATGAAAATCTCCAAGTAGGCCCCGTTATCCTTCCAACTTATCAAGAATGCTGTCTGTTTTTGTCTTCATTTGCACTTCCTAATAGAGATGGATGTGGGACAATACAATCACATTGAGGATGGCATTTCTCCCACTCACGAAATAGAAAATGTGCAGCAGACTCAGATGAAATTAAGGATCCAAAACAATTACAAGTAGTATTAGAGTTTACTTAATGAAACAATTTATTCAGAGTCGTAACATGGTCCCTTAATAAGCTTCAACTTTGATCTTGATGTTTGCCACGAGCTTTCACATGCACATTCATGAGTTGGTTTGGTGTATTAGCTCTGATGCCGGGCGCATTCATGGCTTAGTTTAGTGTATTAGCTATGTCAATTTGCTATATAAGGCTGTTGTTAGACCTATAGTCATAAATTTTGATGTTAATTAAGGGGTTTGGGTTCTATTCATCGTCCTAAACCCTAATCTAATACCTATCTATCTATCTATCTATTAATGGCGTTTGGATTGGATTGGACTTGTGTGTTTGAATTAATACAAGTCCATCTGCACATTTTAAGGCCCCGTTTGGTATGGTATTGTTATCAGATGAAACAGAATCAGTAGCTATCAAATATAAATGTGTGAGTGGGGCGATGAATAAGTTACCAAGCATTTTAGCCGAAAGTATGGTAGAAGCATAACAGTTCCAAACTAAACCTATGTTGTGCATGCTTAAAAACTTTGCAGGGTTGCAAGTCAAGAGGAATCAAACTATGTGCTGCCCTGGCTGCAGCTGGATTGATTGGAGCTCGTTCCTCTAAAGACCTTGCTGATCATCAAAGGGAGAAGTATGCTGTTATTACTCTCATTGACTGTCGTTTGATTCTTGATCCTGTTCTCAGCAGTAATCACCTTGGTAAGCTCTACTTCCAACTTGTATAGATTACAAACGTAATTCATTCCTTATGCTGCATTTTCACTTAGCATATCCGAAAATGATTCAGGGTTTTATCATTCCGCAATCCTAAATACACATGATGTAAGTGGAGATGAAAAACTATGGGAGCTGGCGATGAAAAGCTACACAGCTTTTACAAATGCTAAGAACAATAATAAACATTTCACAGACATGAGTGACCTGAACTTTCTTATGTGTAAAGCCATTGACAATCCCAGTTTAACTCCATCTTCGTCCTTAAGAACTGCTTTCATCTCAGTCTTTGAGGACACTGTGATCCAAGAATCTAATGAATTACATCAAGAGTTTGGCCTAGAAGACTACATTGGGTGCTCATCAGTTCACGGCGTTGGACCATCGGTAGCCATATTTGACACCGTGCGTGATGGACAGCTGGATTGTGCATGTGTGTATCCTTCACCGCTGCATTCAAGGGAACAAATGCAAGAATTGGTTGATGAAATGAAGAGAATTCTTGTAGGGAGTGGGAAGACCGAAGAGTGAGGGATGGTTGCAATTAATTTTTATTTGGGCGTTTGCTGATAAGCCCATTTCATTATGAGCCAGCTCAATTCTATATGCTTGATTCAAAGGCTAGCCCAATAATAATTTTTTGAATTCTTTGTGGGAAGAGAAGATTGGAGGGATCAAACATGCAAAACAATCTCATTGGACAGCATAGATGAGGAACAACGAATAAACATGGTCATCATGTCTGAAAAAAGCTAATTTAAAATATAAAAATTAAAAGTAAAATTATAACGTGCATAGAAGAAATACTTTGTTGCATCGTCATTATCATGCAGCTGGTCTTTGATTTTGAATGTGACCAACATTCCAACTGGTAGATGCAGAATTTAAGCTGAAAAGCCCCTAAACTTTTGGTAATTCACTGGTGTGGTAAAATTTCCTTTTTCTTTAACACTAATCAAAGCCGTCTATTGCGGCAGGATATGCTACAAATTTGCCACCCTTAAATTTATTTAAAAAAAAAAAAAAAAAAAGTTGCCTCTTGTTACTCAGTTCATCTACCAAAAAAGTTTGTCATGAGAAGGCACTTCTACAATCACAACTAGCAGCCAAATTGCTTAATTTCATACATATGTCACAGATCCTAAAGCAGATGATTCCTAGAATTGCGAACTCCATTAACAGAGAATCAATATAGTTCCCAATTTTCCCACTTGCCAAACACTAAAACTGATTGATCAAAAACAATTTCTACAATCTAAACAAGCTCTTCCACAAGCTTTCCAAATTCAAATCTATTGTTGCTGCATTCAACAGCATTTACAATTTCCTGGAAAGCTGAAACACTGCATGGAACAACTAACCTATCCTTCTGTTCGTACCCAAACTCATTGTATGATTTCTCCAGCAACATCTTGAACAATGGATGTGACAGGAACCCAGTTGGCACAACAAATCTCTCTCTTTCTTCTCCAACATAAATTGCAAAAAACCCAGTTGGTGTTGTCGCCATTGAAGCCATATCTTCGTATTCTTCAAGCAAACATTGCTTCTGAGATTGTCCGCAGTTATCACTTCCTCTCATAACCTTCACTTTCTTCGCTAGTTTCTTGAAGGAACCCATCTTTATCCCTAACATTTTCCTTTCTCTTTTTTGATGTTCAAAGAGTGAAAGAAGGAGAGAGAGCTAGAGAGAAAAGTGGGTGGTGGGAGGGAACTTATGACAGAAGAATGTTTGAAGACTGACCATCGCTAATCAATAATTGGTAAACTATGTATATGATAACTGGTGAAATTTGTCTCATATAAGATGGGAATTTCTCTTTGGCTTACATGGACTTGTGTACAGTTGAGAGCAATGAAAATTCCAAACTTGGACTTTGTAAAAGTTTGCATGAATGCTCCACATTTATTGATGTACGAATCTTGAATTGATTTGAGAATCAATGAAAATGGTTATCTTGAATTGATTTCTATCTTGGAAATTGTTGGAATTATTTTTGTGGTTTAAATCAAATGCCAACCGCTAACTATTATCAATGTGAATATTCTATTCACGTATACATACCAACCATTTTCTACCTCAACTTTCTAGGAAAAATAAATGAACCCCACTTTCTATTTTTATTTTTGTTATGAAGCGGAATCTCAATCAGTCTACATTAACTAAACAATATGTGTGAATCATTCTATAGTCTATTGTTATATGACTCCATAAACCATATTTTAAGCCTTAATCGAAAGGATATTCCGGAATACTATACACCCTTCACCCCTTGTTGTCTCTGTTGTTTATTTCTTAGGCATACAAAGGTCCAAGGAAGTGCTTTATAACACACTCCCAAAAGAAATTCAAGTGGATTGGTTGGTTTTGGTGGGTAGGCACCATCTGATGGAGCTAATTAATTACAAAAATAAAAGGTGGTTAATGGAAAATAAAGAAAGGATTATAATAACAAATTTCCATAATTACTAATAATAATAAAATAGTCAAACAAACACCCAATTTTGACACGAGCAAACGTGTGAGAAGAAGAGGAGAATAATTTAGAAATGGAGAAATTGGTTAGTATTGTGATACGTGTAGGAAAATGAGTGAACCGATTGTTGTGGAAGTTGGAATTTTGGATGCCTCCACGCGTAAGAAGACAGAAGAATTGAATCGTCGATGCCTTCCAAGAAGCGCCGGCCCCGCACGACCGGACCCGGACGGAGTCACTACGTCGAGGTAAGGAGTTGTTTACGGGTTTGACCCACTGTACAATTTGCGCGTACTTCATTTACGGATTATCCTTTTTCAAATTTTGCTCTTCTACATGTTTACTTGAACACACTTTCTTTTTTCCACTTGTATTCTACAAATCAAATTAAAATGTAAGATAAGATATCAAAATTAGGAAAAAAAATATTTAAACTAATTTATTTTATTAAATTAAGTATAATAATTATTTGTTAAGTTAAAAAATATATAATCGGACAAAATACTCTTATAATTAAAACATATTTTGTCAAAATTCTTTTACTTTCGATCAGTCATGGGTGTGATCCAAAGTAAAAAAAGTGTCACCGAAGGTTTAAAAATAAAAGAAAAATTTTGTTATGTTTTAATTATTAAGTATTTTTGTCCAATTATATATTTTTTAATTTGTTCGGTTGATAAATTATTAATGTAATTAATTTTTACTATAACCACATATGAATGTGGTTAATTTAAATTTTTTTCTAAAATTTATAATTAAATTCAATCGAGATGGTACAAAAATTTGAATTTAAATTTAAATTCATTAATTATACTAATAACAAAATTTGTTGTATTAATACCCGTAATAATAAAATAAAACAAAAAATTTTAAATAATTTACGATATAATTATTCAAAAAATTATAATTGAGAATTAAGAACATAAAAAAAATGATTGATTTAATATCAAAATTTAAAATATGATAAATTTTCATGCAAATAAGAGATAAATATGTAATTTCATAAGGGATAGAGTAGACTAGGTTGAGTTTCTTTCACATTTTGTCAAATTTGATGATCAAATTTTTTTAAGAAAAGATCAAAATTCTTTTACATTTCTTTTTATTTCAACTCCTAAATTAAATTAATAACATGCTAGATTTTATTTATTTATAATAATAATAAAATGACCTTTTTGTACTATTGTGATTTGAATCTCTCTTGTCCCACTTAGCTTAATTTAGTGTATATTAAACTAATAAAGCATGGTTAGGAGCATTATTTTATTAATTTATCCAACTGTTTTCAAAATTATAAAGAATTATTTTTTGTATTAATTCATAATTAATTAAAAAAGCATACAAAAATATTTTTATTGCATATTACAAATAAATAAATTTAATACTTCAATTTTTTTTTTTTATAGATATTTTAATTTGTTATATTTTTGTTGGGCTTACACTCCGTCTCTTAGGCCCACTATATATTTCGGCCCATTAGCCTACCATCCAATCTTTAGGGTTTTGCAGACGAAGCAAAACCTTTTCCCGCAGTTTTCTCTTTCTCCAAATTCTTATAGCTTGCTTGTTCTCTCAGTCAGTCAGCTAGTTTCGACGATGAGCAGATCCGGCCAGCCTCCAGATCTCAAGAAGTAATCAAACACGCTCTGTTTTTTGTACTCGTTTCAAGATCTCGTTCATAATTTAATTTCACAGTTCAAATATGTTTTTGTTTGGATTCTTGATTACTAATTATGATTTTTGCTTATGTTTTAATTACAGGTACATGGACAAGAAGCTTCAGAGTAAGTCTGCTTCTTCCGCCCGCTTCCAGTTTTTTTTTTTTTTTACCATAATATTTTTGATCTGTTTGGTTGCTGAGAAATTTTAGGATTTACTTTTCTTTTTCTTTTTTTCTTTTTTTAATTTGATATCCATAAAAAAAAACACGGAAAATTGTAGACATACTATTTTCCTTTGCTATAGGACTGATAATCCAAGCAATTACGTACTTCTAATAACTGTTTGCTACTAAAATTTGGAAAAGTTCTAAATCTTCGACTCGAGATTTTGCTTATTGGTTAAGATGGTTGCAGTTCGATTTAGGGATATGTTTGCTGTAGGCAACAATTGATTAGTTTTTTAATTGTTAATATTGTCTGGTTGGAGGAGAATCAACTGATACAGTTGTTTATTCGAGGGGTTCATTTTATCTATGCTTGCTTTAATGGTTTTCAGCTGTGGACTATCTGTAAACTTGTTTGAATTAGTTGTCAATATTCAAAATTGTGATATTAGATCATTAAGTTGATGAACTGACTATGTCCATCCTAATTTGTTTTAGAGCTTCCTGCTATCGTTTCATCATTACTTGGGGTCTTACAATCACATGCATACTCTAGAAATTAGTTACTGTCTGAAGATCTGAAGTCCTCAATTATTACCATTACAGGCTGTTAATGCCTGGTTAGGAATTCTAATGTAATATTTGCTTGTGTTGTGTGATTCTTTTGATGGTCAACCACCTAAAATTTTCAATATTTCTTATGGTGATATACACGTGTGATGTATCTACTTGTGCATATCTATTGATGCTAATCTCATGCATATCTTTAGCAGCCGTCTGATTTTTATACAAAATTTAATCGCATCTGTAGTCTGTTTACTCTTTTACCAAGAGGTTTTATGTGCTACAAACAAGTGTGGTAGTGTGTGAGAGAGGATTGCATACCTTTTTGTGATGGATATGTAGTCTTTTGTAGGTGGACATATCATTTAGAAGATTTTTTACTTAGATCAGAATATTAAATCCATTTGTTATTTTATATTGTAGTCAAGCTTAATGCAAATCGGATGATTGTTGGAACGCTACGTGGGTTTGATCAGTTTATGAATCTTGTTGTTGACAACACTGTTGAGGTGAATGGCAATGAGAGAAATGATATTGGGATGGTGGTGAGTCTTTTTGTCCTTTTTGATTGTTCTTAAAAGATTGAACCTTCCATTGATTTTCCAGCAGCCTTTTCTAATTGATGTTCATTTTACTGCAGGTTATCAGAGGAAATAGTGTAGTCACGGTTGAAGCTCTTGAACCTGTAAGCAGACCACAATGACTTAGGTTTTCGATTGGGGCTAATGTAACATATTATTTACTCTTCTGTGTTATGAATAGTATGGCTCTTAGTATGGAATGGGAAATGTTACATAGTCCTTTTTCCTTGTAATGCTTATCCTGAGGGAGCTTATTTGAGCAGTTAACTGGTATTAATCTTGAAATGACAACAAAATGCCTCAACGTGATTATAACACTTTCTTTATACTTATGTGCTTTCTCGTTGATTGATAGTGTATCAGAACTTATCGCTTTGTGAAAACTTTGGAGCAGGTTAATTGAAAGAGTGCGCATGAGTTTTATATTCCGTGCCCATTTGTTTTAATTTCTTTTGCCTGGAACATGACGCAAAATGAATTTCTGATTAGATGCTGGTGGTATGTTGCAATCTTCCTTGTAAAAGTTTTTGAGTGCCCCATTTGGATGTGGCTGTTAATTCGTGACTTAATATTTGGGCAAATGCTTTCTTGTTTTGGGGTATAATGCCTGATGATTTTGTCTTTCTGGGAAAAGTTACTTGTACCCACAGCCTTTGCTCAATTTGCTACAAATTTTGCAACAAACTAATCATTAATATTAAACACTGGTATATGAGCTGCATAGTCTACTACTAGCCACTGCCTATTTCCTATTTTAAGGTGTAAATACAATGAATTGTCTCTAGTTTTTTTTTTTAATATTTTTTAACAGCGTGAGATGTAATATTTCTTCCAGGTTGGGTTAATCCAAAATTAACATCCAATTAAAAATAAAAATTACTAAAATTTTTTTCTTATTAGTAACGTTATTGTTATTAAAAAATAAAGAAAAATAAAAAAGGAATTTATTTTCTGGAAAGCTAGTGCTTGCTTTATTGATTTAGAGGAGGAAATCCAAAAAGGAGAGCCCGCGAATTTGGCTTTAAATTTTGAAACACAGTATCGGGTTGTACGGATGGATCATTGACAATCAAACCTCCCCAACGGTAGGATATTGTTTTCTCTTAAAAGCACCATCGTACTTTTGTTTTGTACCATAAAATAAAAGCACTTGCTTCTCTGTCCGCACGCGTGGTGCTATGCACGTTTACCTCCCAATATATACAATAATTAAAAATTAACAACTTAATTATGCAGATTAATAATATTAATTATTTATAACATGATTGATAACTCTTGATTTTAATAATATTAATTACAATTTACAACTCACCTTGCACTTTGCACGGACAAAACCTGTCTTTAACATGAGCCAACTGCTAACATTTTTATTCCAATTCGTTGTCTTCTTCGAATTTGTCCCATGTGTTTGGTAATTTATTTTACAATTAAAATTATTTATATATTTTTCAAAAATTTATATGTGTTTTAGTATATGTTGTTCAAAAATTCTTTGTTTAAATTTGATAAATTCCATGATATTTAAGGTAAAAATGTGTCATTGAAACTAAAAAAAAAAAAATTAAATCGATCTAAATTGAACTTAATACTTAATTAAAAGTGATTTTTTAAAAAAATATTATAAATTAAATTAATTAATTCACGTGAGTTTTAAATTAAATTTTTTATATCATTAAAATATTTTATTAATTAAATTAATTAATAATTATTTTATTTATTTATTTATTTATTTTTCATGAGTTTGAAAGGACAATTACTAATCACAAAAATAGCTTTGCGAATGAGAATCCTAATCCATTGCAACATATTTAATTATTATTTGGTGGCTTTTGAATTATTAGGGATCCAACAATTATGTCCTGATTTTATATATGTATATACATATATATATATATTATAATTAAGCTATAATCATTATTAATTAATGCCATAAGTAATTTGTTGGTTTAATTCATACAAATTACTTGACCTTATAATTTATTTCATGATTATTTTTTACTTTGCTTTTACCTCTTACATTACAGTTGTTTGCAAAAATCATTTGCTATTATGGTTAGAGGTATTTCTATCTATAATTATTTTAATTATTTTTAAAATTTTAAATTGTAGATCAATATTAAATTTTATTAAGACGATAATTATTAATAATTAATGAAATATTATTTTATTTTATTATTTTGTTTTTATAATTTTACAATATTAAAAAATTAACGATTAATTAAAAAAACTGACTTCAAAAATATAATCTTTTATATAATTTCTATCAAATATTAAAAAAAATAATAATTAAAATTTATATGATCTTAAAGATACAAAACTCTGTTGATAGAAATTGATGTGGCGATAATATAATATTATAATAATAATTTATACAAATAAATTTTTATAAAAATTTATATATGCAACATTAATTTAAAAATTTTAACAAATCTTCCTGTTATTTTAATTGTCATACGTTATAAAAATATTTTTGATGAACTTGTTAATTCAGTTAATATAATTAAATTTAATATTTTTAATATGAAATGGTTTGAAGGGATTCAACTAATTATCTTGATCGATCTACCACATCACTTTTTTTGTTTCAAAGTCTTTTTCATTGAATCATAATAATAATAGTAATAAGTAGAACGAAAAATGAAATTTGATTTGGGAGAGAGGAGATGTGCGGGTTGATTTTGTGTTAGGAAACTGGTGGGTCCCAAATGCTGTGATAAACATTAATCCTTGATTTTGTGTTAAGGATTAATTAATTAATCCTTAATTAAATGACACTGCCTGTCAGAAAGCAACTGAACTAAGCTAGGTGGCATTTAAGTTAAACATAATTCTCAATAGAAGATTATTAATATTTAATACTCCATTAATTTAATTAAAATAATTATTAAAATCCCATATTATTAATGATGTTTAATATTATATTAATTACGTTAAATGACATAATAAAGGACTTAACTATAATATTTATGGATATTATTACTTTTAAAAAAATTATGTATTAAATTTAAAATAATTATTATAAAATTTAAAATTAAAAAATATTAAAATATATAAAATAATTATTAAACAATATTAAAAATATGTAATAAAAAATTTAAAATTTATCAAAAATATTTAAAATATATAATAAATAGTATTTAAAAAATATATAAAAAATTTAAAATAATTTTTAAAAAAATTGGAAAAAAGTGAATAAAGTTACCCTAGCTAAACCCCATAATAAATATTTTGTTAATAACATCTTCAAACAAACAAATTCTTTAATGGTATAATAAATTACATTATTAAAACACAAGACATGTTTAATGAAATAACTAAAATACTCTCTTATTCAAAGCAACATTCTCTTACACCCAATGGGATATTTGAAGGGTAGTTTGGTAATTTGAACATGTTATGGGATCTATTAAATATAAAAAAAATATATATATCCTTATGTGTAAAACTGTAAAAATGTAGGGACATTTATGTTATTATCCTGCTTGATAATTAGTTATTTCACCGTATTTTTGGAACCTATTTGATAAACAGACAAGTTATATCCTTATGTACGAAAAAAGTGAAACAGCAGGTACCAGATTATAATTATCCAATTCTTTAATAGCAGTGGATGGCCCAGTTAGTGCTGGAATACAAAATCCTACGTGCAGATCATCTCCTTCTCCCTCTGCCCTCGACTCAAACCTCTTCATCTCCTCTACCCACCAATTTTCAATTAAACAACGTACAAAAATCTTCTACTCTCTCTTTCTGGTCATTTCTTCTTTGGACATTGACGCCAGCAGAGAGAAAACGAAAGAAAATTACCCAAAAAATAAAAAATAAAAAATAAATATAACACAGAGCCAAAAAAGTGATGATTGTCACGTCCTACCTGACAGCACTTGAACCCTTTCTTGAATCCAACTCTACTCTTCCTATTTCATTCCCCAAAACCCAATCTTGACCTTCAAATCAACCCCACAAAATTATCTTCATAAATATTAAATTTCCTAGGTAAAAGACCATTTCTTGCTTGTGAATTTTCTCAGAAGGTAGAAAAAAATATTTTATCTTTCATTGAAACATGGCTGAAGTACTACAATCAACATCTCCTTCTAATCATTTCCCTTCTCCTTCAAGTTCTTCCTCCACTCTACGTGCACCCAATGATTATAACAACAGCAATAAAGATACACGAGCCCTTAGTACTTCTAGTCTTTCTACAGCTGATATAGTTCAAGAAAGAGAGCAAGAGGAGGAAAAAGAAGAAGATAGTTGCGGCCAGGGGGGAGAAAGGAAAGAAAGTGACAGAGGCGAAGGGGATCAGTTGTCGTTATTGGCATTGTTGGTGGCTGCATTTAGGAAGTCTTTGGTTGGTTGTAGTATTGGTAGAGAGCTTTGTTCAATGGACATTGGATTGCCCACCAATGTTAGACATGTTGCACATGTTACTTTTGATAGGTTTAATGGTTTTCTTGGTTTGCCTGTTGAATTTGAGCCTGAAGTTCCCAGGAGAGCTCCCAGTGCCAGGTTTCTTTTCCCTGACTTTCTGGCAATTCTGTTTCTGGTTTGTCAAATTCTGATTTGGGTTTCTGCTAAATTGATTAGTCTGTTTGTTTGGTGTGATTGTGTTATGGGTTTCGTGTGTATGGGTTATGTTGAATCTTTCTTGAATTTTTGGTTTAGGTTATTCATGGATTGTGTTTTTAAAGAATTTCTGGGGTTTCAGATATGTCATCAATTCAGTTTATCATTTTTTGAGGTGCTGTTATCGGTTTCATTCAACTGAATTCGCTCATATATTTCCTGAATTTGATAAATTTTCTGTTTGAGATTGCCATATATATTTTTCTCTGCCTCGGAGGCATGAATTTGTGTTGTCTATTGAAGTTTTTCCTGGTCTGATGTGTCAACTTGCCATAAATGGATATTCGGATTATGCAAATGTGATGTCACGGATAGAATAATATGGTTTGACTAATTGGGATCAGTTAGTGCGTTGTAGAGGCATTAAACCAATCCAAAGCTTGACTTCTTTTTGTTAATTAGTACGAATTTTTTTTTCTTCATAGCATTATGTTTCTGTGGAACATCTCTGATTGCTTTCGTTTGCAGTCAATCTCCTTTTTGTTGTGAGTGTATTTGCTTTAGCCTTTAATATGTGTATATTTCTTGAGTTATAGAGTTCAGCAGGATGAGCATTGGGAGAAAATGAGAATGTTGTAATTCGAAGAAAACGATAAGCACAGTCAACATAAGTTCTGTTGGAAATTTCTTCTATAAAAGAATAGGCATGTCAGGCACTTGATGATATGTCACTCTTGCCCATTGGCGTTAGATAGTGCACTTACAGTCGTAAGGATTCATGTCCGTGTACGTAGTCAATCTATTTATAATTATCAGGGTGCTTCATGTTGTTGTTAAAGAAATTGAAAGAATTACAGATTTGTAAATGGATCAAAGATTTATCAAGGGAAAAAACTGAGTTTTGGCTGATTATAGGTTAATGCATAAAAATTCATAAATAAACACACATACAGCAATGCCCTAATGTCTTAATTTTAGGGAGTTGCTGTGTCGGATAATCGTGTCGATGTCAAAGTATAACATGCGTGTCTGTTCCCATGAATCATGGCTTTTGCTTTGTCTAAAATATCCACTTCTGTTCACTAAGAACCCTAATTTTGATCCTTGTGATAGTAGAGAACAAGTTAACTTTTGTGCTTGCTTCTTATACTAATATAAATTGTACATTCATTGCTCAAGTTTCCCTTACAAAGCATTTATACATTCTTTTTTATGTTGAGTTATTAGATTCCTGACACATTTTAAATTAGGTTTTCCTTTCCTGTTATGAGAAGCTAATTCATTCTTACATACAAACAGATGCTTTGTGAGAAATTGATGTAGATATGTAAACCTGGTTTCAAATTTCATTTTTGTTCTAGATTTGTTGCAATTTTTTTTTCCTTTTTTTGTTTGTCATCATGACTTTTCAACTAATGTACACTATTATCATTCATTTGCAGTGCAAAAGTTTTTGGAGTTTCAACGGAGTCTATGCAACTTTCATTTGATTCACGAGGGAATAGTGTGCCTACAATTCTACTGCTTATGCAAAGGCACTTGTATGCTCAAGGAGGCTTGCAGGTATGTCCTTTCTTTTGGCATTTCATATTTGATAACTTAATTATGACTGTGCTACCCATGTTCATGTATATTATTTAATGTCAATTGGGTTATAGAAGCTTAAGTTCCTTGCATACGTTGTTGTGGAGCTATAAGAAAACAAAGTATGTGTTTCGGGTAGTTCCAGGTTCCACAAACATTAACCTAGCCTACTTGATATTGTGTAGGTAGAAGGAATTTTCAGAATTAATGCTGAGAATAGCGAGGAGGAATATGTTAGGGACCAGTTAAATAGGGGAGTGATACCTGATGGCATCGATGTGCATTGCTTAGCTGGTCTCATAAAGGTACAGCTTTTCTCCCTATTCATTGCTGGACTTCATGTGTCCTTTATTTCTTAAAAAGCTTATTCTGATCTCTTGAAGCTCTGTAATGTTCATGCATTAGGTCTAAACCATACCAACTTGTCTTTATTTTGTATTGATTCTAATCATTGACAATTCACATTGTCAAAATGTGGGCTCATATGTTGTTAAATTTTCTACCTGTCATGCAAGTTATGTAAGTTTCCACCTTGCTGACGTGTTTCTTCTTAATTTGATTGGTGTCTACCATAGGCATGGTTTAGAGAACTTCCAACTGGTGTCCTGGACTCTCTTTCACCAGAGCAAGTAATGCAATCCCAGTCAGAAGAGGAGTGTGCTCAACTTGTGAGACTCCTCCCTCCAACGGAAGCTGCTCTTCTGGATTGGGCAATAAATTTAATGGCAGATGTTGCACAATTAGGACATTTGAACAAGATGAATGCACGGAATGTTGCTATGGTGTTTGCACCAAACATGACTCAAGTAAGAATAATTTACTTTCTGAAATTTGAAAATGCACCTTGATTAGTTAATTGATATTTTGGGCCAACACCGTAGTAATATGTTTTATTAAGACTTGGATTCAATTGTTCCAAGATTTTATCATGGCATTAATCTGGATCTTCTCCAGTGGTTACATTTTTGAGTGTGATCATTTGATTCCTGAGGTTTTTTCTTTTCCTTTTAATAATTGGAAAAGGGGTGAAATTGGTAGCAATGATCAAGCAGAATTTAGAAAAATCCTGTTCTCTCCAAATACCTGTTGTTATCAACTTGGGGTGCATCACATAGTCTGCCACATGACTTTACTAAGGAACCTATCTCAGTGGTTTGTTTATTTTTCTAAAAATGTGGTTAGGATTGTGCATTTTGCTCCAGTTCAAAAAGATAATATAATCTTGTTAATTTTTAAGGTGTAGTAAGATCCTTAATAATTTATGTCTATTGCAGATGTCAGATCCTTTGACTGCATTGATGTATGCCGTCCAAGTGATGAACTTTCTCACGACACTAATCATCAAGACAATTAAAGACGGGGAAGACTCAACTGTAGAATCAGTTACCGTTTCCCGTCTAGAGCCTTCTGATGAGAATGGGCACCAAAGCTCTTCAAATCTGTATCCCGAGGATAACGAAGATGAGGCCAATGAGGAGAATGAAGAGGAGAGAGTTTTTGTTACTGTAGAGCAGGCTGTGGAGAGCCCTCCTCACTCTACTCAACTTAATTCCACAGCTGAAACTGGTTCTCACAGCTTTCTAAGTTCAATTGAGAACATCATTCTTACAGGAAGTCATTCTCTGGTTGATAATTGTCCTTGCGACGTAATATCTAAAGTTAACTCCTTAGCAAATGGACTCCAGGTGGGCGGATTATCAGGTTCAAGTCGAGGTGTTCAAACTAGCGTTGCCACGAGTAAGACTAGTCTATTGAGTAGTTCAAGTTTCAAGAAGGGATCCAAGAAGCTCAATGAGCGGTCAGTGGCTTCTGCAGCAGGACCTGTAGAGAAGAACATGGGAGCCCGTATTGTTGGGTGAAATTCAAGGAAAGATCTCTTTGGAGCTTGGCGATGAAGGGCAAAAATATGAATTGTGTTGCAGAGAGGTGGTCTGGGGTTGGGCGGATTTGCTGACCGGTGAAACAAGCTGGCAGCATTTAGTGTTTGTTTTGTTCTTCTTTGGGAGAACTATGTATGATTTCTTGTGTGCTTTTGATATGTTTGTCGTCTGGGTGAAATTTGTTAACCTTTGGTGATTTTTAATGTCAGTATTTTCTGCAACCCATCTCGTAACAATGTCTGGTCTCACACAGTACAGCTTCTAATCAGTTCACATTTCTTGATCCACTAACCTGAACATAAATTGCAATTGTATTTGGCTTTGAACATCACTTGTTTTTCAGATTGACAGAAAATTCCTAACCCCTTCTCACCTAAGTGTTATTGAAAAAGGGAAGAGAAGTGCTAGTCACTTCACTGCAGGGTGATTGGTGAATTACTAGCCCTTAAAGGATGAAAGATTAAGCATCCAAGAAATCTTTGCTTCTCAAATGAGAATTGGCTACAATTTCTATTAAGGAACAACTTAAGGTCAAAGTTTCACTGTAATTTTGATTACATGTTGTGATATTCCTCTACATAGTATGCTGCTGACATTTTGTAAAGTGCACATGCATGGTTGTATTCGCATTTTCTAAATTGTTTTTATTTTTATTTAAAAAAAAAGGGGGTCGTTTAGAATTTTACGGAGTGTTAATAGTACTACGCTATTGCAAAGCCTTGGAGAGTTGTCCCAGGCCCAGAACACTGACCGGCCCGGACCGACCCAAATTGAAGCAATTGACAGCAAATCTGCAATTTAACCCCCGTCCTGGGGAATTTTACATAATCGTCACGACTCACAAAGCTCACCCTTCCTTGCTGCTCCATCGAGTTCCAAGGTATTTTCCCTTTTTAATCTGTGGGTATTAATAACGCTAATGCAAAGTAATTTGGCTTTCACAGAATGAACAGTTTGATTTTCCTGTATTATGTTTTAAAATTTTCTTTTGTTGCTAATGTTTTGAAGACATTGTTTATTTATTTCTTCCTTGATTTAGATTCTGTATCTGTCAAAGAAGTCCCCAATCTGCCTGCTTTCTTCAATTGGGAAAACTTCATTCTCAGTTCTTGCGCATAAAGCAGTTGTGTGTTTTATGTCTTCCCAGTATTATTATTTATCTATATTAATTTGATGGGATGGTTCTTGTTGCAGGTTTTTTCTTTATGTAGTTGATCATTTCTTACATTCTCAATAAACTGCTGTCTCAAGGGTGCATGCTTTCATTTCTGAGCAAAAGGGTGAATTTCGATACGATGAATGTATGTTGCTTTCAAAGGAATTTTTTGGCTGCTATGCCGCCTCTGGTTCCCGTACAACTACCATCTAAAATGTATGAGCTACCTATATATGTTTTGCTCTTTTCTGTATTCTGTTTTTATGCTTTTCTATTGAGAATATATTTTAGTTTCTAGGTTTTTTTTAATAATCAATTTATGTTTGGGTACCGCATAATATTTGGATTGTTTTTTCCCTTGGAAACATTTGTGTTCAACGACTGTACAAGCAGTATCAGTGATAATTTTTTTTAATTTTTATCTTGGGTTTTTAGGGAAACCCATTTTTGGTATGTTTTGCCTGATCAGGTGAAGAGTGGATCTCTCCTAAATCAATATTTAGAGCTTCTATCACCAAGCGAAAAGGAAAATGTTTACCGAATGCGTGGGGATCAGCTCAAGAAGAGTGCCCTGCTAGCACGTGTCTTGGTTCGCACTACCATTGCAAGATGTAGGTCTTTTGTTATGCATGGTCTCCTTTAATAAACCTTTCAGCTTCACTATTGAGCTATGTTTTGATTGAACATGGAGATGAAAGCTGATCAAAATAGTTAATTATGATGTTCTTACCTGTATGCACAACGCATCAAGTATACAGAAATTGCGATAACATTTCATAATTAGTAATCTTGCAGATGGTTAGGAAGTAAATTTGAGCTAGCAAGTATGAATCTGAAATTTAAGTATATGTTTTCACCATATACTTTCATAATCAACTGGAAAGTTAAACCTTTGAGTCCAGCTTACGACTCATAAAAAATAAAGATTTTAGAAAAGGCATTGACTGTAAAGTCTATCACATTCTATGTTCAAATATCTCTACATATATGTTGCAGATACTGCTTTCATTTTTGTGTGATTATTAAATACACTGCCACAGAATATTAAACAATTTTGTTTATTACTAGATCAGACAGATTATCAAGTAGATCCAAGATCCATAAAGTTCAGGAAGAACATCTATGGAAAGCCTGAGGTGATTTTTTCTTTGATGGCCTGAAATCTGTGTCTGCCATTTTTTGGGGATCTTGCATGCCATAACTACTGATTTTTTTTGTAAGCTTGTATTATTTTCTTGTACCTTTAATTTTTTATTATATTCCATATGGGAACAGGTGGATTGGGAAAATGTTGACAAATGGTGTCCACCGCAATTGCAGTTCAATGTCTCGCATACATCTTCGCTTGTAGCCTGTGGAGTGACTGTAAATGTGCCTGTAAGTATCTCCTTTTCTGGAGCCATAAAAATGTGCTCAACTTTGAGAGTTGAATTTGTTTCTTAAACAAAAACTTTGTTAACTAATGTTTTGAGGGAAAAATTGGATTGATGAAGTTTATTTTTCTGATTGTAGATTGGTATTGACGTGGAAGAGAAGCACCGGAGGTTAAAGAACAATATTCTAGCTTTTTCAAAAAGATATTTTTCCCCTGATGAAGTGAACCTGTTAGCTGCTATATCAGACCCAGAAATTCAGCATCAGGAATTTATTAAGTTATGGACTCTCAAGGTGTGCAAGTTTCTTCAGATGACTGAAAATGCACTCAATAAGATGTCACAGCCAAAGCATATGGTTAGTGAAACTATATTGTTTTTTCCTAGAATATGATGGATCTCTCTTCCAGGAGGCATATGTGAAAGCATTAGGAAGGGGTTTCTCTGCTGCACCTTTCAAGACCTTTACTGTTCAGACTAGAGTTGCAACTACAAGAGTCTTTCATCCTTCTGAGACTCTGGATTCTGAGGTTTGTTACTAGACATATAATGAGGGTCAAATGAAAAATATTGGTATATATGTGATCTAGAATCTACTTTGTCACATGGTCATTTTATTGATGTTAAATGTAATGATAACAGATTTTTAGTTGGCCTTCAAAATAGAGTTGATTATTTGACTTTTATGCTGAGTTTTGCAAGTTGGTAATGGGATTCATATTCAAAACCATGCTCAGAATATAAAAGGAAGTAGAAGAAAATTCTTCATTTATTTTCTCAATGCCACGTGCCTTGAATCATATCTAAGCCTTTCACTCTCTCAGTGTGCGTGCATTTCTCTTTGTTTGTGTACATTATTTTATATCTTTTAAGTGAGTTTAAACAGTGTTTTGTAAAACTAGCGAAGCTGACTTTAACAAAACTGTTGTAATGAAAAGCTAAACGTTGAGGTCTAGAACATATCAAACCTGGGGCAGATTACGGACATTCTTCGTGTAACAATTCTGAAAGCAGTCTTGATTGCTTGTTTAATCTTATGTCATGTGATTTCTTCTTTTATTCTTTTATTCTTTTTATAACTAAGTTCCATCCCTACATATAAATAAAATGGTAAGTAACACTCAAACTATTGAGATATAACAATGCTGAAACTTGTGTCAGTTAAACAGTAAAGTCATACTTGTGTTACTTTCCCATTTAGCCCTATGTTATTATGTTATTATTTTCCTCGTAAACAGTTGATTTGGCTATTAATTTGCTTAGTTATCTAAGTTAGGATTTTCAAGCCTTAGTTTTGAGATGTTATGGCAGGATCCCATCTATTCTTCTTTATGCTGGTCTGTCAAGTACTTTTACTTCAATCCAGTTATTCTAGAATATTGCGTCTGACCAACACATTTAAATCCTGCTGTTAGGCATCCGAGATAGTTGTTGAATCTTCTGATGACCCCGAGAACCTCACAAGCAATTGGCAATTTGCGCTGTTCGATTTGGCTTATTCTCATTACTCTGCCATTTGTATGGAAAAGGAGAAATCCATTGGAGGTGTGATGCAAATTCAAAAAGTTGTTAGACAATGAGAAACTGCTTAGTATCTAAAGTGCGTGTCCCATTATTTGCAGGTGAAGCTAGTGCTCCAATGGGATTGACTGTCTGGAAAACCATTCCTTTTGTTGAAGACGAGCTTGTTTCTGGAACTGGTATGGTTGTACCCATCAGTGGGTTGATTAAGCAATTGTGATCATGTTTTGTGATGGTTTTTACTCATTTATACATTGATTGATATCTAAGAACATGCAATAAGAGACAAATAACATCAGGATTGATCATATATAGTACATTAAATAGATAATTTGAACGGATTGTGCACATAAAAATGTAAACCAGTAACATTGTACAAGGAGCAGTGACATGATATGTGAAAGAAGAAAGAGAATATTCAATCCTCTGTAGTTACCAGATTTGTATTTATTCATACATTGGCTGTTCAAATTTAGTCTTAATACAACCAGAATTTTGACATTATATAATCTGCATGCATCACTTGCGAAAACGGTATATTTTCAAATTAAACTCCTAATTAAATTATAAGATTTCGCTTATTCAAGAATTCCTATACCTTACGATCAACATGTATCACTTGCGGATGTAAATAAGTAAAATGACTTGAGCATGTATGCCAACAATTATAAAAGAAGAGAACAATTTTAAAATATTACCATCAGGGGTATTGAGAAAATTCCTACTGGCAAAATGTCTGTAAGATGGAAGCAATAACAAGAGAATCATCATCCTCTACAACTGAGCATGTATCAATACAAATTTGGTCACCCTCCTTCACCTCCGGCAGTGACGGAGGAGGAGGAGGAGGAGGTGGAGGAGGAGATGGAAAAGCCAAAGAGGGATAATAAAAATTCGTTCTAGCTCTTTCTGTGCCACTAAAAGAAATGGCAGAAAGATCGTAAGCAATTGCAGCTTCTTCAGCAGTGTCAAATGTGCCTAGCCAGTGTCTTTCTTTAGTATGCGGGTTTCTAATCTCGGCAGCATATCTCCCCCACGGCCGCCGCCGGACGCCCAGGTACTTACTTGATTGTCTAGAGCTTCGTTTTGGTTTCCTGTAAAGCAGTGGAGGAGGGAAGTTTTCCATTGAATTTGCAGGTAGGATTACAAGACTCAGAGGTGCAGAAAAGAAATGGTTGATTTTTATACAGCAAAATTTCAATTGGCTCTTGTTATTAAATCTGTTATTAAACTTGTGAACTAATTAGATGATCCCACTAAGTGGGTAATTCTTAAATTATTTGGGAAGTGGGGCAGGTAAGAAGCATATTGTCTACGATACCAAGTGATAATTATGCAGTATTATACCAATAATTTGTTTGTATAATGGTTGTTTGATGTGTTAGCATTCCTTAAATTCCTCCATCGCGACACTATTTGGGTGACAAAATGCGTAAATCAATGGATTCTTTGATATTTTTATACATTTGCTTTGCACCTACCTTTTGACTCATTTTCTTTGTGCCTAATTGATGTCTATCTATATTACTATTACCCTAAGATTAATTAATATTGACCCATGTCAGAGTTGATGTGGGAGTGAAATGACAAATTAGGCCATGGACTAATCAGGAATAGGGTAAAAAATTGCAGTTTAATTATATATTATTTTTAATAAACACATGGTCAGTTTTTTTTTTATATTATATTTGAGAATTTAAAGAAAATGAACTTTTAATTTCTAAAATATCCTTGAAAATTTTTTAAATTTCAATCTATGTACCAACAACATAGCATTAGAATGTGCAAAATTATATGTAGAATTAAGACACTCGAGTCCTCACCCTACTCCTAAAGCCTGGACCAAGCTCCCTGTTAAAAGACATTTCCTAAATGACCCTTATTCGTAAGCACACTGCAAGAGAACAGAGATAATAATACTAGTTAAAGAAGTAATCATTCAACCGTAAGTGAAGATAAAATATGGCAGCGTGTGTATATTATAATGCCATTTCGAAATCTCCAAGCTTAATTCATGTTGGCTATAGATTGAATAAAGATCATTCATAGCCCCTAGACGCTGAAAAATAGCCAACAGAAAACTTCTGAAAAGTAGCATGTAAAGTGTCGGGTAATAATAACAAACATTGGAATAAGCAAATATGCTCAACAGTAAAACATAATGTTCTTAACGTTGGCGCTCATGGGAGGAAGACGCCGGACTGAAAGAGCTTCCCTTCGGACGGCAGGTCCCGTGCCCGTGCCAGTGCCAGCACCAGCTCCAACGTCAAGTGCACTTTCTCCCTCAATGTAGTACCTAGCTCTGAATGCAGCCAGATGAGCGTAGTATGCGGGAGGGACTGCAAATTGGATTCAAATTTAGCGAAAATGAGAATGTGAAGAAAGGAACAAGAAAAACTAGATGAGAGACAATTCAGGGAGGCAGGAACAGATTGGGAACAAACCTACTGAGACAGATCTGGTGCATCTTGCATACCTGAAACATTGGTCAAATCATGAGAACGTTTGAGCTAATAAAACTGGATATTCACGAAGAGCTATTTCCAGGTTTTCAATGCCACAACATAAAGTACAGAGGGATTGTTGAGGAAATTACGTATAACAAAGATTGTTGGTTAGCTTTTGTAAGTTGTCAGCAGTAAATTTGTTCTCGTCAAAGAGAACATGATAATGAACTGGCCGGCTGGTTCCCTACACACAAGCAAATCATAATTGCACCTTTTTCCTTGTAATCAAAGGAGATATAGGTTACTTTTGAATATATATATACTTTGAACTACCTGAATTCCAGAATGGCTGCAGAGGTAGAAGTCGTGATCCGAAGGGTGACATATCATTCTGTCTACTACAGTTCCTGCACATCACAAGGTCATTAAAGACAAGCTCTAGAAATAGAAATCAAATTAACAATAAAACAGAAATTATTAAAACCAGGTTGGATGTTGCCGCTCCTGTCTGTTTGGGCAGGATTTGTGGGGAAGAGGCGTGTGTGGTGTCTCTTCTGCACCACAATGAACGTAACTGGGGGAAGGTATGACTCTTCCAATGATTGGCAGGCCTAAAGAGAATAAAAGCACTTGAGCATACAGAAAAACTCTAGTGTAAATTTTAAGTGACTGATAATAAAAGCTGAGAACTGAATATATAATAACATAAATTTTGCCCACAGTTACAGTATATATAATACTGTCAGAAACTATAATTACTTCAGACATGTAGGTTATTGGAGAGGAAGTGCAAAGTAGTCTCCAGAATTAAAGAATCAACAAGTATGCAGAATTCTATGAAAATAAGTCCTGTGCATTCCTTGGTTCAGCTTACTTCACATATGAGAAATGAATAATGTGGTAACATGACAAGATTATTGAATCTTGATCTCACTGCAATAGTTTACGCACAAGTATCAAGAGCAGATCACAAGCCTTTCACCTTTCGAATAGCATCCATCTCGGAGAGCAGAACTTGACTGAATTGGCCCTCACTGACACCATCTCTGTTGCATTTTAGGAGACTTCTGTTAGCAATACTTTGTAAAACAAATATCAGAACTAAGAATCTTGCACTATCTAAGACAATTAACAACCTGTAGAAGATTATCCTTCGGGGCTTTTCATTTGTTTTTACTTTGAATGCAATCAACAGTTCCCTAAAATCATTGTGTGAAAGAACAATTAGGGATGAAGAATGTACTGGTAGAAAACTTATCAATAAAGCATACGGGAATCCTACCTGATCATCCCACCATGTACTGGTCCTCTTGTAGGATCCTGTTCAACCTTGTAGAGATCTTGAATGATTTCCTCTCTATGTTGCTGTGCAGAAACCAAGCCCCTGTATGTGGTGACTGCCGGCCAGTCCATTGATGCCACAACCTAATGTGATAGAAGTAAATAATTCAGTGTTATCCTACATTTGGTACATCTTCATTTCGTAGAGAATGGAAGGAGAAAAATGCTTCATACTGCTGCTATTGAAGGGCCAGAATCCTCTCCTGGTTGTGGATGGCTTACATCAGCACCAAAGATTATGGTGGGGATGTCAGTCAGGACAGGTATTTTCCTACGTAAAGCATCCTCTAATACTGAATTGCTGCCCCCAGTCTGTTTAAATCACTGATCATTAATCAGACAGTTGAACACAATGAGATTTATAACTTAAACTGAAGCTAGGACAGCACAAACCTTCACATTAATCTTCAAGGCCACATTTTCTAAGTACTGTGGACTACACTTCATAGCATACTTGGGCTGACAGCACTGAGAAACTATTCCAAGCTCAGTTTCACACACTCTTTTAATTCTTCCTATCAAGCATATAGGAGAAATTGCACCCATAAAAGTAAGATAAATGACTAAAATTCATGCATTCAAAGTCTGACGTGTTGTGATGTTATAGATTTAACTACCATAAGTTCCACTGACATCAGGGAGGATGATAATCAAAAGCTCGAGTGGTTTTCTTTCATTATTGCATAAGCGGTGGACATCTGATAGTGCTTTCTCTATCTCATTTGGACGACAGGACGAGACAGGAAATATAGGACTTGGATTCACATCCTAGAAAAGAAAAGAACTAGTCTTGTTATAATCATAATACTTCAGAGAAAAGTTTATGAACATAGATGTAATGATGTAGCCTTACCATCCCTTTGTTGCGGCACATGGCAATTAGATCCTTACAAAAGCCAGAAGCCACTTGTTTACTCAAACTGGAGAAGTTCAAACATGTCCAGAACTTCACTTCAGCACCATGATACATTTTCTGCAGAACCAAAAGGAAAGGCATCTATGAGCGAGAGAAAGAGATTTGCTTCAAAAATCAGTTACCAACCCTTTGTTATTGTGATTTGAGAAAAGCAGAATAAAAATATTATGCACCGCATTGATCATGTTCCACTGTCCCATATATGGTCTGATTGTCCTATCCTTTCCGTAGTCATTGTACTTGAGCTGAGAAGGGAAAATTGCAATGTGGAATGTTAAGCGCTAGTAAAATGGAGATTAAGTTGAACGTTAAGCAGAGTAACAGAGAATTACCACGGGGGGTGGAAGTACTCGCGCATCAATGCATACCAAATCTTTTTTCACATGAATTCCAAATTCTTTAGCTAATTCATCTTTTCCATAGTTGTTAGTAGCAGCAATCTACAATAATTATATGAAAACATTACAGAAGTGGAAGAGCTGCAAAAGCCGTTAAGAAAGGAAAAGAAGTAGCAGCTTGCAGATGAAATCAAAAGTATTTATTAGAAAAATAGACTTGAAAATTTTCCATTGCAAGAATACCCTTCGAATACTATCTTCTCTCTCTCCAGGGCGTTTGCAGGCTTCCCTTAACAGAGCTGTGACCTGTCTATCATTTAACTTTTTTGAATATTTCTGCCCTTCAACGATCATGCACAGCTACAAAGACGAAAATCTTAAGTAACTTAACCAAATACGAAAAGAAATTAGAGTGTCAAAATGATTAAGTTATCTAAGTCAACCTCCATTGGCAAATAAATGGGCTTTGGCTCATTTCCAGATTGAAGTGCCGGCCACGAAGAATAGTGGAGTGAGATATTGTATTTCTCTTGGAAATAGTGTATAACAAACTTCTCTTTTTTATCTCCAGAATCAAATCTAAAAGAGAGAGATATAGAGTAAGAATCAATCATCATGAGTAACTGCTAAAGAAAAATTAATCCTCGAGGAGAAGGCCAAAACAAGCAAAATACAGTTATACATTCAATCAAACAAGAGAAAAACACTCCCCAAAAAAGGTATTTATGAGTGCACACAGTCATTAAACATAAATTGAAAGGGAATAATTACAAATATGACAGAAAATGTGTTGCTCACTTCAACCGGTTTGTAGGTAAAGACGTAACATCAGAAACTCTGTAACGCTTTGATTCTCCATGAGTAACTTCTATTTTAACTCCTCTCAAAGCTTTTCTGAGCTGGATGTAATCAAAGAAGTAGGCTTTATCATGGTATTCGATAAGAATGCAAACCCTATGAAAAAATGGCGTGACATTTTGAAATCATCCCGTCCTAAACTAAAAGATGCATTGCATATTGCATTGTGCCATTTGCATGTTTAGGGATACTACCTTGATTCGATCACTCTCAGAGAAAGTCCTTGAGGCTGCTCTTATTGGATCTCCAAGATTGAGATATTTTGCCACAAAGTTGACAACCGGAATAGGTTCATAAAAGGCCGTGGCCGACACATCTACCAGAAGAAAGTTGAATGTTCAAGAATCATTTTTCATCATGAATGTTAGAAGGAAATGAGAAAAATCCAGCATTATGTTCAAACAAGTAAATTAACTAGAATGTCACATAGAGAGAAAAATAAAAATAATACCCATGTTTAAGGACATTCCCATTTGTGTTGGACGAAGACTCTGATAGAATCCCTTCCAGCACTCGGCGCCAAAACCAATTTCACTTTTGTGGAAACCAGGAGCAAAAAATGACCTTCCAACAACTGTGCAACTGTATCAGGGCAGAAAGAATTAAGTGCCAAAACATTGCAATTTAGACATTCATTAAGAAACAAAAATTGTTTCATTAAGACAACTTACTTTTTGGAAGGAGATTCTCTAAGGACCACATCAAGAACTTGTATTGTTTCATGGGGTGCTTCCTTCAATTTGCCTTTCAGAAACTGTCTCAAGTGGTTCAGGTCAGCTCTAGAAGCCAGCTTAACATGAACTTTGAATTCCCTCTCCTTCCTGTAAGTCATAAATTATAAGTTCTAGGCCAAAGAAAAGCAATAACAAAAGTGCAAGAACGTCAGAATAGATAAAATGAACGGTGATTCAGCAGAAAAACATACTTTTTTGCTCCTTTTTCATCTTTCTCAATCAACTTAACGGTGAATTCCTTTGAGGTAAATGGTAAAGCTCCAGCAGTGTAAAACCCTTTCCTGCCATCATATGCAGGTTTGAAACCATTGAAGTGTGTCTTCCCATGCTTCTCTAGAAGCTCTTTCATTATAGACCTGTTAACTCCCCTTGATGTGACTTCAGGAATTATTGAAACCTGTAAAAGAAGATCCAAAAAAAGGTATAATCATACACTTCTAACAGGTTATCACTGACATAAAATGGTACAAACAATATTCTTAGAAGTGCAGGAGAACAAATAACACAGCAGTAAAAGCAAGAGCCTAACAACAAAATCATGGTAGCAACAGATGAGCAATGAGAGATGTGCTCTTTAGAAATATTTGAAGAATTAGAAGAGGAAGAAAAGATTTATCATTAAGGATGCATTTGATAGTGTTTTTATTTAGAGCACTTCTGAGTAGATAAGCTTTTTTGTAAAAGACTTGAAAGAGCTTTAGAAAATGAATTTTCTCAAGCAAAACTCTATAAAGCACTTCAAGTTTTTTCAGTCTCTGGAAAGTGTTTTCTAGAAAAGCACTCATCAAGTTCCGCAGAAAGCACTTTGATAGGAAAAGCATTTTTCTCTAATTCAGTCAAGTACCGTTAAATGAAAAACAAAATTGCTTAGATACTTAAAAGCGCTTTTGATGTTGCCTAAAAGGTACATTTGATGGTGCCTCAAGCACTGTCAATCGCACTATCGGTAAGAAGGTAAGCAACAAACAAACGCTAGAAGATTTCTCAACTCTCTGAAGTTAGGACACAGTTTTAAATATTCCAGTGTTCCCTCCTTTTCCTCTGGTTTCTCAGAAACCAAGCAGAGCGAATGTCGTGAAGACAAATTAATAGAAGCAGAATAAGAAGAATAACCAAACGCAAAAGCGTAAAACAAGCCAATGAAATAGAAATATTAAGCGTATTGATGGAAAGGTCAAAATTATTACGTGTGAAGCAAGTAAACTCGGATCTATGAATTTCGAAATCGATTAAAAATGTGAAACAATAAACTCAAATAAATATGACCCAATTAGTAGTATTAGCAGAGTTTTCAGCGTCTTAGTATTTGAAGAACCGATCAAGATGTTCTTCTATTTTCATTTATTTTCTCACCGGAACACTTGAAAGCAACTCATAAACAGCAATAATAAACTTTTCATGCAAGACAAAGCTAGCGTAGAACATAAACAATTGTTGAAACACATGCATAAACCGTAATATTATCGTTTTCTCGGAAAATAAATCGAGAGAAAAAGTTATAGGCAGTGTGAAATAAGTAAAAAAAGAAGTAAAATTAAGTAAAAACTATAAACAAAACAGAGATCCAAATATAAGCATGAACAAGCGCACAAGCATTAAATTTAAAAGCCATGAACAGAGATATTTTACATCGTAATGGTAAAGGTCTCGGCCAGTGAGCTCCACCAAGAAATGGTTGGCTCTTATCACGCAATGAGTGCCGGCTGTTCCGTAGCCTGGCCTTGGCGGGAACTTCACGCTCAAGGCTTTCGAAGAAGAAGCCGCGGGCATCTGTTGAACGGCCGGCTGCGGCTGAGGAGCTCGAGGGACTTTCGGTGGTTGAGCACCGAGAACAAGCCGATGCTCCAGCTCGGAGCTGAGTCCGGTCGCTTGAGCTGACGATGAGCTCGCCCTCCGACCACCACCTCTTCCGTTCATTTTAGCAGAGATTTGTTTATCGTGTCCGTGAGAGAGAAATTATTAGTGTTGAAACGAGAGTGAGAGAGCTCTGTAACAAGCATTCAGAGGAAAGAGAGGTTTATGATGGGGAGAGCTTTCGAAAAGGGTGTATTATGGTGCTTCGATTTCACGCTAACAGATAGAACTTACATCAGTGACACCCAACCACAAAACTACACGTGTCGTACAATGTTTTAATCTATGAATGTAATTGGATGACCAAGTGAATTTTCATCGGCCACTCAAAAAATGGTATACACAGTACAGATTTGCTCGTAAAGATCCAGATTATTGGTTCACACGACCGCCACGAACGTGTGAATCGTAGTTTAAAAATAAAGCAGGTTGAGCCGATCGGACGGTTGAGAGAAGCGAAATTGGTGCGGGAGCAAAGAACAACGTTGATACGTGTTGTATGCGATTAGAATCTCGTCAAGGTGGCCGGTGGCAGAGACAATGCGAGAAGCTCCCGTGGCATTTTCGTAAATAGGTTATGTTTGCGGACTCGCGAATGGCATGCAGAAACACAACGTAACAGACCACCGTGAATGACTCCTCAGGCAGATATTCGTGGGGCCCACACCCTAGGCACACAGCGGTGTATCAGCGCGCGATCTGTCATCTGGTCCGTGGCATGATGCAAAAGTGGACCCCTACGTGTAAATTTCTTAAAATGTTACTACCATTTTTTTTTTTTTTGGGTAAATGTTTCGGATTGTAGTTCATAAATCCATTCGTAAAGCTTCTTAATTTTTTATTTATTATTTTTCTTTATAGTTATACTATAAAAGCTTAAGAATGTTTATAAAATAAAAGACTTTGAAGAATTAAAAGGTTTAAAAAAAAGAAAGAGGAAAGAAAATAAACAAGAATTTAAAAAAATGAGTTTTTTATTATATAATTGTATTATAAAATTATTAATACAAAATAATTTATTATTTTTTAAACATTAAAAAATTTCTTTTTTCCATAATTTTTTT
>CP135540.1:1800947-1820954 GCA_032402905.1 Khaya senegalensis | reverse complement strand
CAAAAGTGCACAATGTTGTAATTTTGACCCGCAAACCATCGGGTCATCTCTAACTTGTATTTCTTTTGGCAACTTCAAATAAAATAATATTTGTCATTGATATAACAAATTTTTTTTTTCACCACTAATATTTAATCTTTGTTAAAGTTAAAATTTAAGATTAAACTATAATTCATTTACGTATCTTTACATCTATTTTTTTAAAATTTTGTATAAATTTTTTACTTATATTTTAAATATTATTTTATTATATATTTTAATATTTTTTAATATATTTTAAATTTTTTATTACGTATTTTAAATATTATTTATTATTTATATATATTATTTTTCTTTGTTTTAAATTTTACAAAGGTTTTTTCAATCCCCAACACAAAATCTTTTGGTTGCCAAGTCCATGTATTTTCCTTCTCTGACAAATTAGAATTGAAGTTTCAGCCTTTACATAACCCTACCCTAAAGTGAAAGCGAGAGTGAAGGTGAATTACTATCACTTACTGTTTTGTTATTGGTCGATTTACACAATAGAGGCGGTGATGTCTCTTCAACCGTTGTCGTTTGACGATGGCATTTATTGTTTCCAGGGAACAAAAGCATAATCAACGCTGATATTTATATGGTTGTATTGACCGGGTGACGAGGATAGTACTAATAGCAAATTTGGCTTTAACAAAAATAAAATGGCAACGGCAGGCGTCGGACGATGGTGGGAAGAGAGGAACAAAGGTGGTTGACGGTGGATGAACGGTGGCCGATGATAAAAGAAGATAAAATTAGAATTAAAAATATCATACAATTATTACAAAAAAATTGAAATTATATAAGATAATATGAAATTGTTTAGAATCTCTTAAATGGACGTGAGGTAGCTATTTATAGTTAAGCAATCATGATACTTGGACTCTTAACGTGAATGCTGTTCTATTCACATGGGTTCATTGATTTTATTGTTAAGGTGACATTGTTCACCAGAAAAGTTCAAGAAAATACTCTTACATTCATAGAAGAATTAATGGTATTTTAATACTGACTTAACAATTATTTATAAAAAGAGTTTTAAGTAAAATAATTTTATTATGTCAATATTATTGATATAATGAGATCGTGTAATAAATAAGGTGAGAAAAATGTATTCATTGATTATAGATAAAAAAATTAATAGAGAGACCCATCATTATATTAATATGGTGAGAAAAATATGAGTCTCTCTTCACAATCAATGAATACATTTTTCTCATCTCATTTATTGGACGGTTTTATTATATCAACAATACTGATATGATAAAATTATCTTACCTAAAACTCTTTCTTATTTTTAATGTGTTGCAATATAAAAAAAAATTTCAAAATTTTCTTATATGCTTTAATTGTTTGCAATGGAATTATTATTAGTAATAATAATAGAGAAATTTATTTATTTGTGTAAATGTAATATCTTCAATTGTTTGGATTAGTTTGAAAATTCAGTGGTTTGAGTTTTGATTTGAAGAAAAATAAAAATAAAAAATTTTGGTTCAATTTTCATTTTAGGTTTGGTATGAATTGTTAAAAATGAACCGTTTCAATTATTTTAAATTTTATTTTTATTATTTTATTGATTAAATAATTATTTATTTAAATTTAACTAATATAAAATTTTAAAAAATAATTTTTATTTTTTGATTTAATTTAATTCAATGAACTAAACTGAATCAAACTAAAATTTTTCCTAAAACTTACATTGTAAAATATAAGATAGTAAATTTAAATTTTATAATTAAATTAATGTTTTAAACTTAGGCTCTAACTAACAAACTAAATTGATTCAAATTATTAATTTGGATCGATTCAACTTATCTTCTATTATTAATTTGAATTAAAATTAATAGATTTAAATTCTGAATTAAAATAGTTCTAAATTAAATTTGGCCACCCCTAATCTTAATTTAACATTTATAAATAAATTAGCCATTGTAAAGGATTTGCAAAGAGACAACGCACGTCTAATAATTTATTTTTTTTGAGAGCATTGCTAATAATTAATTTGATATTTTCTATATACATGCACGTACGCGTGCTTACAATGGAGTATTTATGTAATTGAGAGAACTTAATAATTATTAAACATTTCAATTTGTATGATATATTAGAGCCCTTTGATTGTAGAATATTTAAATTAAATAAAGTTAAAGTTAAAAATTCTACAAACTCTTTATTTTACACATTTAAATCACATGTGAATTAATTATTCAATTTAAAATTTTACTTGAAACGTGATAATTAAATTTCAATTTATACATTTACAAACAATGATATAAGTTGTTTGCTTTTATCAAATGGGTCTGTACTTTTATATGACAAAGATACTCTTCAACTTAAGGTTCAATTTAAAATATTGAAGAAACGTGTTAAAATGTTCAACTGTTTATTCATTTTAATATTTTCTAAAATAATTTATTAAAATTTATTATTATTCATAAAATACTCTAAATATTATTTTAATTAATATGTAATTTAAAAATTAACTTTAGTGTTAATTAAATTTAATAAATATTTTTAAAAATAAATAGCCAAGCACAACCAAATACTTTTATTTTTAATTAGTACTTAAATGGTGATAATTAACATTGCCAAATAGGTGCTAAATGACTCGTGTGTTTTAAGAGGAATAAAAACTTAATTTTGAAGGGTGTTAAATAAAAAAAATTATGCCTTCATTTATGAAATGAGATAGAAACAAATCATTCATAAGTTTTGATAAAACTGTTATGAATTAATTAGAATAAATTAAAATGTTTGTAACTTATAACTTGTAGTTTTCTCATGAGTGATCTAACATGAATATTTATAACTTATATGCCTTAATCTTTTCATAACTCTCGAAAACTTATAATCCATTATTTATAGAATTATTATTATTATATATACTTTATATTGTAATTTTGAAACTATAAAAGTAAAGCACATAATTTTTTTTCAAACACTTAAAATGAATAATATTATTCTATAGATTATTGTGTTTTTTGTTTGCCCTCTCTCTTCTTTTTTTTTTTTTAAACTATATCATTGTATTACTTGCTATTTACTTTTACAACAAAAATAACCTATAAGCATATATTTTGGTGATTTTAATAAAATAGTCTCTTCCTTAACTTAAGTTGTTTTTAGTTTTATATTGGTTTCTACCACACTATGGACCTATTTATTACAAATAATAAAAATATGTTTCAAGTTGTCATTTTATTAAAATAAATGAATTAACTTGTTAATACATTTTTTGAAATACGCAAAATTAGGGATATGAATATTATTATTATTATTCCCATTCTATTTTATTGATTAATTCAACAACATTGAATTTTGGCAAGAGTTGGTGTCGTTGCCCACCTAATAGAGTTATATGATTCATTATTGACCTATACTTAGGATGAATTTATAGCAGAGTATGTGTTAGGGATGTGTTTACTTCTCCCAGTTTTGATTAGACAGGTTGATTTTATGCAGTTAGCACTGATTTGGTTAATGGGTCACCATTTGAGACCACTCATTTGCGCAAGGATGAGCCTCAACATGACAATTGCAGAGGGAATTGTAAATTTTTTTGACATGCTTCTCAATTATATAAATATTTAAATTGCTAATTAAAATTATAAAATACTTCATTCATTTGTGCACCCATTATAATAAAATAAATGATTAATTTTTCATTTAAAATGTAATACTAATATAACAATTATTCTCTCGATTATAAAGTTGATAATATTAAAATAAATAAATTCTTAAAATTTCATGTTATAATCTCAAATTTTTTATATTTGCTATAGTACTTTTACAAATTTTTGATATTTGCTCTGAGTTTTTTTACCATAAACATATTTAGTCAAGTTTAAGACAAATTAAAAATTTTAATGTTATAACAACAAACAATTCCCAAGTCTTGATAAAACAACATATACACACATATTTTGGTGATTTTAAAAAAATTAGTCCCAAGGGTCATCGATGGGTCAGGGATTGTGGTTCCTGTCATGTGTCTTTGTACCCTTTTTGTGAGGATATCTGCATCCCCAGCCCTTTCCTATTTTGGGTTCGGGGGGTGGGGGGGGTGGGGTGCGGGGGTTGGCGTTGGTGGGGGGGGGGGAGAGAAGGAAAGGGTTCTCCGGAGTTGTTTAGTTTCTATTTAATAATATTAAATAAATAAATAATTCACACAAAATTTAAGTTAATAAATTAATATGTTAATAAATTATATATTTTTATTTACGTATCAATATTATAATGTGTTAATAAATTATAATTATAATTTTTAATAAAAATAAAAAATAAAAAAATAAAATTAGAGAAATTAAATTAAATAAAATTCAGTAATTTAATAAATTAACTAATTTAATAAATTAAACCAACTCAAAACTATAACAACTCTTGTGGAGTTGTCAGCAAATCATTAAACAATTTCTTAATTTATCGACGATTATAAATTCAGTCTATAAAAGTAATTAAGTTATTTTTTGTTTTATGAAATTGATGAAAGAAAATAAATTTAAATATTTTTAAATTTGACTAAAAATAATATTTGACTCAAAATTTGAGCCATTTGCTCAACAAATTCAATGTATCCACCTAAAATTTTAAATTAGATCAAAATTACAAACATAATTTACACCTTTAGGATAAATAAATTGTCATATTATTTAGAAAAAAATAATAAAATTATTTCCAAAAAATGGTCTATTAAATTATTTAACAGTACATTTAATTAGTTGACAATTCTTCTATAAAAGCCTTCTAAAAAATTATGCAGGATTAAGAGTGGACGATCCATTGGCACGAAGTCAAAGTGAGACCCAAAACGGTGCGTAGTGTTCTTTTGTTTATGTCATATATAGAGTGCTCCCCTTCTGGAGTACTTTCATTTTCGTTTTACCGCCTGCAGGATCCCGCGCTTTCTGCTCATATTCAGGTATGACCGGCAAAACCGTAATTTTTCTCTGGATTCTGCGGTTTACTTGAGAATTTTGCTTAGATTTTTCATAACCATCTCTATATTTTGATTTCTGAGTGTGAATATTCGACTGTGGAATTAAGTGTGCGTGAGTGAGTTTGATTTCGAGTCTGTCGAAAGAGTAAGTTTGAACTAGTATTGATTAGCAGTTCAACGTAATTTATCTGATGGAATGCGTCAGTGTCTCTTTATCTTCTATGTTGATGCTGTTTTTTGTCTTTCTTTTTCTTTTTTTTTTCAAATGTATATGTGGGTACCATTCGGCTGGTAATTATTACTAGTTGGAGAGACTCGAGGCTTACAATTTGATCAATTGCCGGTGAGGTGTAAATTATGAGGGTAGGTGAGTGAATTGCAGGTTAGGGAAAACTCCACAACTTGAAAATTGTTCACTGGGCTGCCATTTCACCGATACATTTTCATTGTTAACTCTTATATGGAGAAATATGGATACTAGAACTAAAAGAGACTGATCAAATTGTGACAGAACATTATCTTGTTTTACTGCTGACAAATGTAAATTTTTTTTTTCTTTGAAAATGTTTTGTTTATTTTATACCATTACAAGTTATTAACTGTTATCCTGCAAGATATACTTCACTGTGTTGTTGATGTTTGTGCTAAACAATTTTTGTCAGTTGTAAGTGTTATGAAGTATGGTGCTGTATTCAAGTTTAGCTAAGAATTGCCTCTTATACTTATGTTTATTTTCGAGTGATCATTAGTTTTCAATCTTACGCTTTCAACAAAATGATGGCAACTTTACAAAGAAGAAGGTGAGAGGATGACAAGAAATAAGTTTAACCTCCTTTTCAAGTTTTAAATTTACTCCTGAAGTGTTCATAAAGTTTTTTTACCAGGTCTTTGTTTTGTTTAGCTATAGCTGTAAAAAGATGTGCCCTTTTGTGTTTTACAGGATATGGATATGTCAAACCCTGCAGTGTTTGTCAATGGGGAGCTGCTGCATATGCATTGTGGACGGAGAGTTCGAGCAGTGGTGCAGGCTATAAAAAGTGACAATGGGGTTGCAACCGGAAACTCCACAGATGGTCACCAGCTAGTTGTAAAGGGTATCCTACCATCTTTTGCTCTGACAAACTTTGTTGAGGTTATTGGCATTGCTGACGGTGATCGATCCATCCAAGCCGGAATGTTGAACAACTTTGGGAACACATTTGGTATGCCTTATTCCCTTTTCTTTTTCTGTAATTTTGGTTTGAGCTATGTCCATGATGTTGTCTATTTTGGTGATACCGTGTCTAATTTTTGTGATGCAAACTCCAATAATATCAATTTTGAAAATCAACAATCTGAATTAGAATTTAAATTTCAAAAAATTTAAAATTTAAATTAAAGAATTTTAACTCAATGATTAAAAAAAATTAAGAACTAACAGTAAAAATTTTGACCCAATAATTCACTAACCTTGAACCAAAAGTATAAGAAAAGGATTTGAACAATTCATTAACCTTGAATCAAAAGTATAAGAAAAGGATTTGAATGTTACAAAAGAAATTTCTTGGTAAGTTTATAAAGTTTTCTGAAAAATTAAAAAGAAAAGTAATTTTTACAATTTTAATTGAATAAAATTTAATTTTTTTTTACAATATTTTTTTAAACCTCTTTATATGAGGTTTAAAATTAAAATTTTAAATAATTTAGAATTAAAAATTCTAGTCAAAAATAGTTAATAATAAAAATTTTAAAATAATAAAAAAAAGTAATTCATTAAAATATATGCTTATATGGTATTCCTATTAGAAAAATAATTTTATTTACATACATGTATTACATTGATCAATTTTTAATATTATTTAATAATTAATTTTATATTTAATGATAATTTTGAATCTTGTTCAGTTCAAATTTTTTAAATCAATTTATTAAACGTTACGTTAGTTTTTTTTTATTTTACTCTTATAATTAACCCAATTAACACGTGCAAAGAATTATTGTGAGTTTGTTGTTAATTGTCATTGCCTTCAGTAAATCCTTGCTGTCACTTCTTGGGAGTGCTCTTGGACAAGACATCGTTGAGATTATAACTTATGTTCGGCAGAAGCTGCTTTATTGTGTTTGAATTGAGTGAAGCAGATGTCATTTATCTTGATATCTGCTTCAACATATTGTTTGAAGCATTATTGTCAAGCTCAACAATTAACAATTGTCAGTCAGATTTTTTCTATAACAAAAGTTGGATCATGCCCATTCCAAACTTTGAAATTACTATTAAAAAATGGGAATACTGAACTTGCCCTGACATTAACCAAAAAGTCTTGCACGAAGATGAGCTTTGAAACTAGGCCCTTTCTGCCGTCTCTTTTAATAAAACTTGTGACATTCTAGTAGCTTTCAAAAGTTTAAAAGTGGACATCGAAGTTGATTAGGTAGTTTGGGTTAATAGTTGTATATTTTTTTGGTTTGTATAACTTTTTTCTGCGTTTTTTAACACTGATTTTCTAATTGTGCAGACACAGATAACTATAATAAGCTTTGTCAGCTTGCAAATGGGGAGTTCAAACACTTGTTCATATGAGGTGCAACAGGCATATTGGGTTTAACGATGTAAGGTGTTTTCTCCCAGTGGGAGTGTATATAGGCCGGCCATATGATACAAATCTTGTAGTTTTGGATTTTGTCCTCTGAAATTCCATGAACCTGTGTTTCAGTCTTTTTGAGTCAACAATAGTTGAAATTTGAGTAACATCTGTAGTTCATTTTGTTGTCTGATGACATGGGAGCCATTTGTTTCCTAGTTTATTGCAATTAACTTCATACAGAAGATCTATGATGATACAAGTCCATTGTTGATTACACCTAGAAAATCTATTGAAATGCAGTTACAGTACATGTGCCTTTTGGGTTAAAAGAAATGTTGTGAGTTGTGCTCGTTCGCAAAGTTAAGTGACTTCCCGGTGGTTTTTCGCTTGTTGAATCCAGAAATCTTGACCTGCTGAACTGTTGGCTTAGGGGTTAGAATTAACTGATCTTGCAACCGTCAATTCTCTGGCAAAATTCATAGTTTTCTGTTGTTTTTATATTTATTTTCTTATTAATCAGAACATAGTATAGCCTATCAATGAATTGTATTTATGATAATAGGCCAAACGTATCCAATTTTCTTGATTTCGTGTAATGATTTTTGTGAAATCAATCTAAGTTTTTCAATAATTTTTAAAAAATTTTATTTAAAATCTTATTGAAATGATAATTTAAACATTATAAAATATTTATAAAAATAAATAAAATTGACAAAAACTAAATAAGATTTAGCAATTTTTTTTTAAAAAAAAAATTCAGTACCCTATTCAACTTCACTGGTTCAACCCAGTAAATGGTTCGACTTACGAACGAAAGTAAAATAAAATCTTGGCCCTTATGATGGACCGGGCAGGTAAAACTCATCAAGTGAAGGAATATTTACAACGAGGTCCCTATTATTTGCCTTTAATAGAACACAGTCTTCAAATTGGTGAACTAAAAAATGTCTCCTCTGTCAAAATTTCCAGTATTTTCCTTAACATCCTTTTTTTCAAAATTAAATAATTCACATATTATTATTAGATGTGCAAAATTGAAAGAAAACAAAGTCAGTAACAATTGATATTCCATTTTTTTTTTATGTTTGCTATTTTTTTTTATAAAAATTTAGTTATGTCCGGTAAATTTGATAGTGGTGTTATTTCAATTGGAAGTTATAGAAAAAGTTGCTAAAAACATTCATTTATTGTGAGTCACCTGAAATGATAAGTCAATACGCAATAAGGATGATATAGACTAATAAATTAACTTCTAATACTTATTAAGATTATTTTTGATAATTCTATTATTACTCTTACTAATATAAGGTGAAAATGTACGAATTTTGATCATATAAAATATTTTTTAATAATTTTTTTAATTTATAAAATTTTATAAATTGATAGTTGATTTATTTAGTAGATGAGTGATGCAAAATATAATTTAAATTAAATAATTATTATTTTATTTTATTATTTATTGTTTATTTTTTTTAATTTAGTAAAAATATTCACATGTAAATTTGTCATTTTCACATCCAACACTAAAGCAGAACGGACCTATTTGTAAAATGGTTAATGTTTGTGGACATTCGTATAATTAAGTTAAAAATGAGGGATTTGATTTAAATTTACAAGGCAGAATATAAATTTCATCCTGGCCATTCCATAATAAAACTGACAAGCTAGGGCAGAATTTCTTTTGAGCCGAACCAACTCCATAACCCGCGAAAAAAAAGAGAGAGAGAAAATTTGCCAGCGATAGTATTCTGAGCTGAGAATTAGGGTTTTGCCAAACAAATACCACCGTTTTTCAAATCCCCTTGGATTTTGCAGTAACATTCAATTTCCCCGACGGGTACTTTCTCTCTCTATTCGCTGTACCTATTTTGTATTTTTTATCTTTTCATTTTTGAATATACATCGGTGCGTGAAATTATGCTACACATTCTTCTTGTATTAAGTTTTGTAAAAATAGTAAATTAGAAATGTTTCATGGGTTTTGTTTGTTCCATTAAATTGTCGTGTCGTTTCTAGGCTTAGTAGACGTATGAAATGGGCGTTTTTGGGATTTTAATTGCTACGTATGTTTATCTTTAGCTGGGTTTGAGGTTATGCTAGGAATTGACTTGAATTAACGGATTTTGTTGTTGTACATTTTGGGAAATGGACATGAATCAAAATAAATGTTGAAAATGTACCAAATAATTGTGACTAGAGTTGCTTGTTGGTTAGAATTTGGGAAGTTGTGGATTATGAGTGCCAGTTCTCTTTATGCTCAGTGTGGATTTTGGATTATGTTGAAAGGATTTAAAAGAAATATGTGTGTAGTAAGGTGTCGTACAATGATAGGCATGTCTGGCAAAGGAAGATGAGATTAGCTTTTTAAGTTGATTAGATTTTTCTTAACGTTGTTTTGGCTACTTCTCTATGTTACATTATAATCTCAAACAAACTAAATTCGTGTCCTAGACTTGTCTTTTTAAGTTAAATTAATGACTATTGAGTGATTCTCATACATATCTTATGGGATTAAAAAAATTATGGTATTTGTGGTGTAGATGTATTTTATAGTGCTTAATGGTATCCCTAGCATATGCTTTTATATCTGTGAATGACGAGTGCTTTTTTTTTTGTTTTAAAAATGTTGCTCAGGGGAAAAGTTGTATTCTTGTTATGTTAGAACATGCCCAAGTTTATATGATATTGATATAAATAGAGGGTTGATGTCAACAGGTTAGAAATGCTGAAAAAATATTCATATTGCAATTCTCAGATGTGTTTAGAGGAGATAATTTGGAACTGGAATCGTCTTTTGGGTCTGCAAAACCTTTCTTCACAACCCAACCCAATTCAACCATTCATGTCGCTGCAGAATTTGAACACTGCCACTTGCATGTGATTACTGATAAATAACAAACTATATACCTATTGCTTTGCCTTGGATTGTCTTACTGCATTAAATCATGCCTTCATAAATTTCCAGGACATACAAAACCATCTCTCGTTCCTTATATTTTGTTTTGTTTTCTTTCCTGTGGTGAAAATATTTTCCAGATATATAGTTAAGCCATTAAACTAGCCGTTGTTATTGGACAACTGTCGTTTCTATTATCTTAAATTTCGAGGACTTCACTACTTCATTGTTTTTTCACCTGCTGGCATCATCATCCTCTTGATAATCTGTCGGATTTTTGTTATGCCTGTCTCTATTGATAATTTTTACTATATTTGAACCCTTATTTGAGAATCATTCACATTGCAACTCCTTGGAGCCATATCTTATGGCACAAATTCAATCAACATTCTTACTCTGCAACTCCATTTGGCCTCTCATTTTGTTTCCACCTTTCGATATATGTATTCTTTCTCCTTTGGATGCTTCTGGCTTCTGTGATTTCTTCACAGTTGCCTTGCAAGCTTGCTTTAATAGATACATAAAATGCCAAGGACAAGGGCTAGCACAGAAGCAGAAAATAATCCAGATGTACCTGAGCTTGAAAAGCCTATAGAATCTGAAGAACGAGTGGACCTGGAAGAAGATAACGATCCTGAGGAGGTAGTGGAGGAAGAGGTTGAGTATGAAGAGGTGGAGGAAGAGGAAGAAGTGGAGGTAGAAGAAGAGGTGGAAGAGGAGGTGGAAGAAGAGGAAGAAAATGAGGATGTTGCTGATGGGGTTGATGCACAAAAAGAGTCTGATGGCGATGAGGAGATGAAAGCTGCTGAGTCAGACAAGGAAGAAGAGAAAAAGAGGCATGCTGAGCTTCTTGCGCTTCCTTCACATGGATCAGAGGTCTATCTCGGTAGCATTCCTCATGATGCTACTGAAGAGGATCTAAGGGGATTTTGTGAATCTATTGGAGAAGTCACAGAGGTAAGATATACTTGAAATGTACTGTCAGTTATGCTCTATGTTTAGATAGACTAATTTCCATATGCCTTTGACAGGTTAGGATAATGAAGGGCAAAGATTCAGGTGAGGTCAAAGGATATGCTTTTGTGACCTTCAGAACTAAAGAGTTGGCTTCTAAGGCCATTGAGGAGCTAAATAATTGTGAACTAAAGGTAATATAAGCAGACATTTGGATTTTTTCCCTTTTCCTGTCATATATTTGTTGCTATTGCTTATCATTACAGGGCTATGCTGCCACTTTGTGCTCATTAGTACCTTCCTTTATAATATTAAGTATTTTAATTCATCTCAAGTTTAATTTAAAATTATCTAATTAAAGATACAGTTTCATGTTCTTGTATATCAGCTTTTGTATTTAGCTATTTATTCATTCAACAGGGGAAAAAGATAAAGTGCTCAACAGCTCAAGCAAAGCATCGATTGTTCATTGGTAATGTTCCCAGAAATTGGGGTGAGGATGATATGAGAAAGGCTGTAACAGAGATAGGACCGGGAGTTATTTCTGTTGAGCTTGTAAAGGTCTGTCCTTAATCTCTTAAATGCCTGTTTGTTTGTGCTAGTATTTTGTTCTCATTCATAGTTGGTTTTAGTCATTTGTTGCCAAGGTTGTGCTATAAATCTGTTTGTTATGATGGCTTCTTGTTTATGTCTGATATGTTTCAACTATGATTGCATTTCTTCAATTTTATAGGACCCTCAGAATTCCAGCCGGAATCGTGGATTTTCTTTTATCGAGTATTATAATCATGCATGTGCTGAATACTCAAGACAGAAAATGGCAAACCCAAAATTTAAGCTTGACGATAATGCTCCAACTGTGAGCTGGGCGGACCCTAGAAATGCAGAATCTTCTGCTTCTTCACAGGTCTTATAATACTTTCATCTTGGCTGCTCTATTTTGTTTTTTAGGTTTTTTTCTTAAATTTTTTTTTGGGCATGTGGAAATACAATAGTAGCTGTAGTTTGTATAATTGGTAGCTGATTCTTACAGTTGTTCCTGTTTTCACTTTTGTGGTGATTTTTGATGCATCATATCCTTATGTAACACATGTTTTCTTGCTTATAATTTTTTTATTGCATTTTCTTTCACTTTTCCTTTTGTAATTCACCAAATGATACATGCATGCAAGAAAAATTGACTATTACTTGCATGCTTAAAAGAAGTTGTGTACCATAATTCAAAATTTTAATTTAACATGAATTTTGGTTTTTCAATTAAGTATGAATTTGATAAATTTTTCTTTTAAATTCCATAGTACACGACTTATTCATCTTGTAATCCTCCTCATAACAACACTCGTGTGTGAACTAATGTGGCATATGAATTGCTTGCTTTGCTTTACTTCATGGATTTTGAATTACTTGATAGACTTGACACAGGTTAAGGCACTTTATGTCAAGAATTTACCAAAAGATATAACTCAGGATCGATTAAAGGAGCTGTTTGAACATCATGGAAAGATCACAAAAGTGGTCATTCCACCAGCAAAAGCAGGACAGGAACGGAGTAGATTTGGTTTTGTTCACTTTGCAGAAAGGTCAAGTGCTATGAAGGCACTGAAGAACACTGAAAAATATGAAATAGATGGTTTGCTCCTGTACCTTGCCGTTATTTTCTGTCTTTCTTGCCAGCATTAGTGATATTTTGACTAAATTTTTCCTTGTTAAAAGGTCAAGTTTTGGATTGTTCTCTTGCAAAGCCACAAGCAGATCAGAAGATTTCTGGAGGACTAAACACACAGAAGTCAACCTTACATCCAAGCTATCCACCTCATCTTGGTTATGGTATGGTTGGTGGTGCTTATGGTGCTTTAGGTTCAGGATATGTTCCCGCAAGCTTTGCACAGGTAAAATGCAATCCCTTGCCATCTGTTCTGAATCCACCTAGCCTTGTGCTTGTTTATCTACTTTGTGTTTTAGTGTTTGCCTCCTTTTTTTTTTTTTTTTTTTTTGGCAATGAAAAAGGAGATATCTATGTTGTGTTTACTGAAAATATCAGGGAAAGAAACTTCTTAAAGATTTTCAAGGATCAGTTCTTATGAATTGGTACTTGAGGCATTTCCAAGAGTTGTTAGTTTCATATATGTTCATAAAAAAAAAAAAAAGGAAACGAGGTCCTTCGTTGGGTGGATTATATTTAGAACTAGCAGGACTGGTCTGACAAATGCCATTACTATTTATTTGATTTTAGTTTATTGTTGGCAGAACCGGGTTGATGCCTATTAATATAAACAAAACCAGGCAGTTGGTTTGGATTTTTAAATTTTTGTACCCAATGCACCTGATATATTTTGGGTTACATTTTATATTTTAATAGCTTGCAACATATGAATAAGCTTCTCAGCAAAAGGTTCAAAAAATAAGTGAAAAGAAAATCAAATTGATAACTCCAGTACTTACCAAACTTCTTTCTTACTGAAGTTCATCACATTACTCTCTTGAAAAAAAAAAAGAACAATGAAAACTATTGCTTGTTGCAATCTAGATTTGCAAACCGCTACTAATTTCAGATCAGTAAAATTATCTTATGATTGGTAGACAAATTGTAGTTTATCTGAACAACCAGCATTCTATAATTCATGGCGATGAACATGTTGAGCATCGTATATGCAAATGGACAATACAATAAAGAATTTTGTAATGCTTAATCCATTGTGCATGAGTTGCATAACTTTCTAAAAAGTATATAACTGTAAGGGACTAGTTTATTCATTTTGGTATGGGGCATCTACCATATATCTGTAATTTGTACAAAGCCTTCACTTGCAGTATCTTCTGTTTGGGTTCATAGCCTGATGTAATCGCTAAAATCTTGCAGCCTATGTTCTATGGTAGGGGAGCAGCTCCAGCCGGTATGGCAATGCTGCCAATGCTTTTGCCTGATGGACGGGTTGGATATGTTTTGTAAGATGTTCTGACCTTTGCTTGTTACTTGCACTGCCTTATGGCTGTGGGTTTTATTATTTTTTGTTCTTTGGGGGTGGGTCACATTATGAGTGTTTTTCTTGGACTTCTTTGTAAATGGGCTCATGATCTGTGAATCTTTTTGCAATACTTGTTTCTCCAGCATCTTTTGTCATACACGGTTTTTACCATTTATTAGAATAGTCATCGTCTGTTATTTATTGAACTTTGATAATGTAATCTTGTCTTACCCCAGAGAAGACAACCATGCCAGTACATTTCCATGTTAAGAATGTCTTTGAACTTTGACACTTCTTCATTGACTAGCTTGCAAGTTCATATGTGTTCTCAAAACAATTTTTACCTTTTTTTAGTTCATCAGGTCAGGGATTCAGGATGTATGACCCAGCTAAAGTCTTAATTTTTGTTTATTTTCTATTGCAGGCAACAGTCTGGTGTGCAACAACACCACACACCTTCACCACAAGCCCGAATGGGCAGGGGTGCGAGCAGTAGCTCCAGTGGCGGAAGACGCAACAGTGACAATGGCCGTGGACGCAGCCGGTATAACCCATATTAGGTTAACTGCAGGTCCATTGTATTTTATGATACTGTGCTGGATGAGATGGATGAAAAACGAGCAGAGTGGCATGTATCAAATCTAATTAGCTCATTTTTTTGTTTTTCAATTTTTTTTCTAACTTATTTAATTCTAGTGAACATTTTATGTTTTCTTCGTTAAATTTGTCTTCAGTTATTTTGCTGTGGCTCCCTGTAGGCTAACAGCTATGGCTGAAGATGATTTGTTTAACCAGTAATTATCAATTAGTCATTTAGATTTCCGGTGCAAAATGGAGAGTTACTGTTCCTCCCAGGTGAAACCTTCTCCTGCCCATCATTTTGCTTCAACAAACCTGTTGCTAAAGCACATCTTTATTTACAAAAGGTGTTCAAAGAACCATTTAGAGTTTAAGCCTACTTAGAATTGAAAGTGACGTGATTTCTTAAATAAAAGCGGAGGTTTATTAAATTTTTAACTGTTGTGTTTTTAAAACTAAATTGAAATATAACAGTTAGGAGCGAGATCTTCTATAGTTTCAGCAACATTGGGTGGGAAGCTTTTGTGTCAAAGCTTCTAGTTGTTGATGCATGCTGGCGCTGGAGTTTACAATTTAGGCTTATAACTTCGATTGGCTTTGGAAGAGACGTCAAAATGCCTTTAATTGTAATTGCATGGGTAACCTCTAAAACACTATTTTGCCAAAAGTTTTCAAAGATTCTAGAGTATTGTGATAAAATTCTATGTTGACTTAAAAAAAGGCAATTCTTAAATATTATAAGGATGAGTTTTGTATGTTCTATTAAATATGGTTTCTAGAAAGAAAGTAATGATTTAATTCATTGTAAGTGATATTAGAATTAAATTTATTTTAATTTTAATATCTCAATTTAAGTATTTATGCATGTTAAATATATTCATAAAAAATCTATAAATCTCAATAGTAGAGTGAGCATGCAGAGAATTTTACTGTGATGAAGACGTTACATGATTAAGTGAAGACAAAATACTATTTTGTCAAAATTGTCAAATATTCAAGAGTATTATGACAAAATTCTACGTTAAATAAAAAAAAAAAATTCTAATTGATATAGAAAGACTAGGGCAACCACACGCACACACATATGTATAACTATATTATGTTTATAAAATTTCTATCTCAATTCATATGATATTCTTCCTCTTCAACGAAATTAAAGTTACACAAGTTTTCAATCTTTTCAACAGGGAGGAAAGTTATGTCTCGTTACAAAATTGCTCGCTTGATGTATGCAATAACATAAAAACAGCAGCAAGATGAACATCATCCTCATGCAATGACTGGTGAAGGTTCAAATCATCATCAATCCTGTAAATAGTTCAACATAGCATTATAAACTCAATTAATCAAAAGAAATGTTGCAAACTTAATTTGGCATCAATTTTAACCAGATGGAGATATATATATTCTTTTCTGAAATGGGAAAAGGCAAACATCAGTATTAAATCGATTGTTCTGGAAGCATATTAACGTGCTTCCAACAGGATCTACTGGAACAGAGTGCACAATGCATTCCATCCAAGGCAGTTACAATAAAGCAGAATTAGGTAGCAACTACTTATACAGTAAGCATCAATGGCATTCCAGTACAGTTGTAAAAAAATATAAGAGATCACTGTGACAAGCTTGCCACAGCGTTTTAGCAAAGCAGACTGAGTCACTTGTATCACTAGAATTCTTCAGTGAAGGCTGAAACGTCCTGGGGTGGTTCAATCCAAATGTTTTCATAGGGCTCCTGCTCTCCCCAGTCATAACACTGCTTACGGGGATAGTATCTACTCTCATTGAGAGAATATGATATGCAACGCTTTCCAAAGAAACGAACTTTTGAGAAGTATACACTGTTTCTCATTGTTCCGGGGAGGCCAGTTCTTGAATGAGATGACAAGAAACTTGCAAAAATTGTCATGCCATCCAGGGTTTTCATCTCATCCCACGCCATGTTTGACTGATCTAGCTTAAATATACTTGGATTCTCACTACAACATGTATAAATAACTAAGATGTCTCCTTTATGCTCGACCATAAATTTCCCTTTCCACCAATTTTTGGCAAAAAAGTTCTCAGGGCATTTGGGTGGGGGAACGACAAGAACACCCCAATCACGTTTAACAGGGTCGAAAACCCCTAACCAACCAGTGAGACTTAGACAGTAAAATATTCCATTGCAGAAAACAAGCTTATTCCAAATACTACTGACAAAAGGTAGCCGATTTTGGTAATTATTTGTAACCCACCCCGTTGCCCCAGGATGACAAGTGCTTATAGCAACAACTGTGGGACTGATATGCTTTACTGTGAAAACTACACAGCTGGCAGATGTTGGGGCACAGGAGAAGGCAACTATCTGATAAGTCAACTCGAATCTTGGCAGTTTGACCATATCCTGAGTGAAGGGATTAAAGAAGAACACACGATGAGTGCTGGGCCGGTATAGCAATAACCAACTATCTTTCGTGTAACAGACCCTAGACCCATACAACTCTGGCAACTCTAGGGAATATGTTTTGCGATGGGAAGGGTCATAAAACTCATACAAGTTGCCAAATTTTGGGAAGTACATGAGCCATGGTGATTGGTTTACCACCCGGACAGACATGGCAGGGGTGTGCCACCTTTTACATACAACAGAGGCACGAATGTTATCATCTAATGTTAGATGGCACATTATCAACTCCAAAAGTTCTGTAGGAAGCTCAGACCAATTTCGCAGCTCCAAATTGTCTTCCTTACCCTCAGTTGTAATTCCTTTACCATCTGTTTCTGTTTCAGATAACCTAAAAAGTAGAACGGAACCCCATTAATGAGCTTAAAATGCAGCAACTAGCTACAAAATACTTGAGAAAAGTAATGGAAACAGACCTTAGAGTCCTAGTGAAGATCTTAAAATGACAAGTAGGCCTTACAATGCTCTAAAAGAGGACACAAGCCACTTTATTAACAAATTTGAAATATCACATTGTATCACTGTTGACTGAATGACATATTGCTCATAAGCACTCACTTCACAACACTTTTAGTAAAAAATTAAAAAAAAAAAAAATAAGGTTTCCTTTTGCATACAATCTATGTGCACAGGAATGTGCCTCATTCTTAAGGTGTCTATTATATGTTAAAAGGTGTCTATTATATGTTAAAAAACAGATACATTTACAATACAAGAACAGAGTTCTGACCATCAAGGTACAGTGATAAACAGAATTTCAAATTGTGATTTATGAACCTGCAACATAGCATTTACAAAGAGGAGAAAAAGACTACGAAGCAATTAAATCCCAATATCCAAAGGTGCATCAATAAGAATTCGGACTGAGCAAACTGCAAGTAAAGCCACAAAACCCTGAAAAATCTCCAAAACTGCAGTTCATCCAACATTAAAGGATAACCAAATCTTGCACATCATTGCTCATCCTATTGTATTCACATGATAATAGCTCATAAGTTCCACAAAAACTATGATCAAAAACCCATTTGAAAAATCCATCAAGAAGTTCAAATTTCAGCTCAATTTCCAAAAATTGAAATTCATTATGAACTGAACTACACATTGCTCTTCCACGTAACCCTGGATTGCCCTAATCTCTAAAAACCTAGCAATATTTCTAAACAAAACATAAATTTAAACCCAATTCAAGAACTCATCAAAATGGTTATAATAGAGTACAATTTTCAATAATCCAACCTCAATGTAAACTCAAAGAACACAATTTGAGATCATCATAATCCTTAAATTGCTCTAAAGTCTAAAACCCTACAATCATCGGATAAATTTACAACTATCAGCAATCAGCGGAACAGAGCTACAAACATTCTTCAATTAAAAGCAACAAAACAACTTACAGTTTCAGCTTCCTTGTCCTTTTGGCAGCCATGTTAGAGCATCAATCCGAGCTAATTTCATTCCAATAGGAAGAGAAGTGTGTGAAGAAGGAAAACAGAAGTAATAATAATATTTACAAGTCAATGCGAAAACGGAACACACGTAAGTCAGATGGATATCCAGTGTTGAAAGTCCTCTAGTTGCATAGCTTGGACAATCAATAAGCGCTTGCCACATGACCTTTTATGACGAGGCGGATGATTATGGGACACTGAAAGTGACAGCGCATTGGTCTCAGGGATCTCGCCCTACAACATAGTGCAACTCTTTAACCTTGTTTAGTACCACCCAGGGGGTGCCAACACATAGCCATCCAAATTGCTCATTTTACCATGAAAAGTTCAACATATTGAATGATACAACTCAAACACAACATTCTATTAACTATTTTAAATTAATATAAAATAATATAATATAATTATTAAACGAGTTATATATATATATAAATATAATTAAGAATTAAAGTGACAAGGAATGTGACCGTATAATGGCATGTTTATTTTATAATTCAATAAATTTATTTTAGTTAAATTTATCATATTTTAAAAGTAGTTAATAAATTTATTAAAGTGTGAATTCGAAATATTATGGATAATTTTTTTAAAAAATAAAACATATTACAAAAAAATTAAACAATGACATGACAAATTTTTTTAATCTATTTAATAATTATATAATATTAATATTTTATATTATTAACACAATTATTAAATATATTATATACATATTGATGTAAAATATATTATACTGATTTAAATTATTAGGTTTTATATTGACTACTAAATTTAGAGTCCAATTAATAATCCAATATGATCTATAGCATAACATTATTAAAAATATATTGTACATCAAAATTTGTATAAAATAATAATATAATAATATTCAATTTTTTAAATAAATTAATTAAAATATTCTATAAAAAAACTTACAATCATATAATGAAAATGTAAAAGATATAAATAAAAACTTAAGGAAGTTTAACGATACAATAATTGTATCAAGCATTAACTAACCTATCAAAAAATATCATAGTATATATAATAAGATAAATAATTATATAATAAATAATATTTTATAATAATATAACAACATCTATCGTTGTTATGATTACAAATTCTATATCCTAACTTTATAAGCATATTGCTACTATTTAACAAAATTTAAGTTGTGTTTGAGAGTTTTATAATAGGATGTATTTTTTTATTATTCAT
>CP135540.1:1722698-1786238 GCA_032402905.1 Khaya senegalensis | reverse complement strand
TATTAAAATATAAATATAAATTTTTAAAAACTTAATATAGAAAATTTTAAAAAATAAAACGTATTTTACGTTTCATATATCCCTAATTTATAACCAATACCTTAGTTAATATTCGTATCAATCCATCAACCCTTTCTTAATTAACATTATATGTATAGGTTAGGTCGGGTTCTATTAGATTTGATTTATTAATTAATAGACTAAACATCCATGATCTAAAATTTCTCAATTTATAAATATAAAATGCTAAAATTTTTGATTATTTAGAAAGACAATTCAAAAAATAATAATTAAAATATAGTTTACTATATTCGACTTAAGTTATATGGTTAATTTTTAAATATTTATTTTGATACATAAATAATTAAAAATATAAAATAAATTACCGTTTAAATAAGGTACAATACAATTTATTGATGAATAAATTATTATATTTTGATATATTATTATATTAAACAAATAAAAATAATGTTTAAAAAATAAAGTTATATAATTAATTAACTATTAATCTTTAAAATTTTATTTAAAGATGTTTTAGAACTCGAATTAAGAGAAATTTTTATTTTATTAATATATTAATATTTGTCCAATCTAATCATGACACATGGATAACATTTTATTTGCATAAACTGTATCGGCCCAACCCCACCTATTTAATTCCTTTAAATGTCAACATAAAATAAAAAATAAAAAATAAAATAATTATGATGCATGAAAGGAAAGAGGTAGAGGCGAGCCGTGACCAAAAGGGAACGAATAATTAAGAAGGATAGTGGCAGTTAGAAAGTGCTGCCTAACACAAATCAACGTTTTACATAAATCTGCTTTCGTATTCTTTTGACGAAAAAAGATATTTCACTGCTCCTTCCAAATTTTCCAATATTTTTGCTCTTTCTCAACCAGACTAAAAAAGAATTAGTGTTTTTCCAAAAACAAAATTCAGCACAGGCGGAGTCAACAAGTTGAAACTCTCCCTCCAAAATAAATAAAAAAAAAGAAGAAAACACACACACAGAGAGACAGCCCTCTTTAAAAGCTTCCACCATCTACCAGCGTTCTTCTTCCTCAATTTTCCTCTTTGTTTCTTCAAAATCCTAGCCTTAGTTATGCCGCAAGTGGATCTCGAAACCTTAGTCTCCGCCTGCGCCGGCGTCTCTTGTGACAAGAAGATCGCCTGCGAGACCTTAGCCAACGCCGTCGCCAACGCTGATAATAATAATAATAGTAATAGTAATAATCATCGCATCCAGGAACCGGATCAACCCGAGATTCCGCATGATTTCCCGCCTGAATCATTCTGGCTGTCGAAAGATGCCGAGTTTGACTGGTTCGACAGGAACGCTTTCTACGAACGGAAAGAATCTCAGAAGGGCAATTCCAACCCGATTATACTCAACCCGAATCCGAGTTCCACTTCGCAGAGATTTTCGTCGTCTTTGAGGTCTAAAGCTTCAATCATTGCCTTACCGAAGCCGCAGAAAACGATTGTTGATACGAAATCGAAGAGAAACTGTAAACGGGGAAACACCCAGTGGTTTCCGAAACGCACGGCTTCAGTCGGAAAATCCGATGCTGCTCTGTCGGAACCATCTTCGCCGAAAGTCTCTTGCATTGGGAGAGTGAGATCGAGGAGGGATCGGCGTCGTTTGAAGAAGCGACAAGGGTCCGGTTCCGGATCGGCGTCTTCGAAAAATAAACCGGAAAGGAAAGAGAAAACCGGTTTGTTATCCAGTTTTCGAATGATTTTCCGGTCCGGTAAGAAAGGAAAGGAGAGTGAAACTCGGCAGCGTCGTAAGGAATCGTCGGCGACGAAGAGCGAGGAAGTTAATACGCACGACATTAGGGACCGATTACCGCGCGGTGATAAACACCCGAGGCGCGTGGAGTCGCCGCCGAGGAAGAGCGTGTCGATTGAAACGCCTAAAAGTGCGGACGGTGAGCCGGTCGGTTTGGGTGGAATGAAGCGGTTCACTTCCGGTAGGAAATCGGATTCCTGGATCGGTGACGTGGCGTGATCTGAGACGTCGGGATGGGGATTACGTGCGAGGATGGGGCTCGGGTAAAAGAAGAAAATTGGTTGCTGGTCGTGATTGGGTGCTGTGGGGAAGTAGGGCCCGCTATTATTTTAAATAGTCGTTGGGTTGGATGAATAACGGTTTCCCCCAAACCCGGTTAAAAAAGGTAACTACATTTTTTCACATTTTGTTTTACTGTTTTTTGGTTGATAACAGTTTGTAAATATATATATTACAGAGTGTATTTGGAGTGCCGTGCTGTAAATTTTTCTTGTATTACTTTTTAATAATAAATTTTAGAAGTGTATGGGTGTCTATTATTAAAATTAATTTTATAAAAAACATATAAATATGTTCTAAATAAAAATATAACAAAATATAAAATCTTTCGTATATTAAATATATAAGAAAATTTAGCAATACAGTCTCGTAAGATCATTTAATAAAAGTATTATATATGTGTTAATATTAATAACACAATATATTATAAATTCATTAGACAATTATATAAACTAATTTGATATGCGAAGAAGATTAATTTTTATGAATTTTTGAGATCTTAAATAATTTTTAAAGTATAATTTTTATCAAACTTAATATTTAATCGAAAAATAAATTAAATTTTAAGAATTTTATCAATTACCTTTTTTTAAGAATACTTTTAATGATATATTTATGTATCTATTTCTTTTTTAATATGTAAATGAGATCTTATAGATAATATATAAATGGGTAAATATCATAACTCAATTTGTGTGTTAAAGATTTGTTCTTATTATTATTTTTTAAAACTAAGTTGATCACTCTTCTTAGATAACATTATTAAGAGTAAAGTATTGACAAAGGGTAATTCTTGTTTTTTTTTGAAATTAAAAAAATACAATTCAAAATGTAAAATTGAGGGGTTATAAAAGTCATACCAACCCATTGAATGATAGCAAAAGCTACAAGAATGAAGATTCCTTTCGGCCTGCTAGCTTTGTAATTATCGTAATCGGGTCACAAGGGAGGTGAGGAGTCCTTGTTTGTAATGATAAAAGACAAAGGCAAATTTATTGACTCTTAAAACGGCATCATTTGAGTGAGTGACTAAATTGTCTTCAATTTCAAAGAAAATGACATTCTTAATTATGCTTAATTATCATTAAACAAACTTAATTAATGTAGACATCCAAGGCTGGTCATTGATGTTTTCAAAAGCCCACTCAGTAAAATTGTTTGTTTCCATAAAACATGTTTCATACATATAAATTCACGTTGAAAATGTCAATATAATTCATATAAAGAATCATACAGAAAATTTTAGATGAAATACACGTATTATATTATTTACGTATATATTTAAAATATTTTAGAATCAATTAAATATAATATGTATTAATAAATTAAATAAAAAATTATTTTATTAAAAGAATTTATTAAAATTGTTGACCCTCTAGTGTTCCATAAAATTTGTATCATAAAATTATTTTATAGCTCTTTATTTCTGACTCTCTTACTAAAAATCACATATTGTATGAGACAAAATTGATTGAAACTTGACAGAAAGAGTAGTTTGACAAATACTTTGAAATGGAAATTAGAACACAATCGCCAAATTTGACCAACCTTATATATAGACAATACCATTGACAGCAAATGGATGTGTGCTTGTTAAATTTTCAATCATAAGTTTGCGTATGTTTACTTTATGTAGTAAATGAAATAAAAAGGGTCCTTTCCTTTCTACGTAAATTATATTATCGATTAACTTTGAAATACCCATGGAAGAGTTTACAAGGTCTGTAGGCTGTAGCAGCAGCAGCAGCAGTTTAATTAGGGCATAACATAAAGCATAAAGCATGTAGTTTTCACTCTGGCTCTGTTTTTGTTTGAGGTTGTTATAGCTCATCGTATAATTCTACTTGCCTGCCGTTGAGCGGCTGCACTGGCCTTGCGTTGTCCTTGCAATCTGGACACAGTGGAGCTCTCAATGCATCTGCCTGCTCCTTTGAAATTGTTTCCACCTGCGCATTTTACCACACTCTTGTCAAACAGCGAACGAACAAACTAATAAAGAGAGTCTCCATCGAAATTTATCATTTAATTAATAAAAATAAAAATTTATTTATTAATTATAAATAAAAAATTAAAATAAAATTTATAATTTTTTTAATTATATATATTAAAAATAAAATATATTTTTAATTTTTTTCATTCATAATTAATAAATAAATTTTTTTTCGTTAATTAAACGATTTTATTATATTACTTATATTAACATAATAACACGTTAGATTTTTTTAACAAACAATTCATCTCTACTATATGTTTATGTTGTACATATACATTTGTGTATATTCGTATGCATGTTTAAATTTTATAATATTGAAGCTTTTTGACATTAATAGTTTTATTATAATGACTATTATACCCTCTCAATTATAATTGTTTCAATGAGTTAAAAGTACACTAGATTATACTTATATTTCGGCCAAATTCAAGAACTAAAATGGCAGGCAAAGTCGTAGATTTGGCCAAACTCTAGAGATTTACAGGGCATTTTCTTGCTCATGATTATGTATGTATATACTTTTGTATGTATACGTGTATATAACACGAAAAATAGGGGTGTGAAATAAATACCTTGGCAAGGACAGTCCAAATGACATTCTCGCTGCATGGAGGAGTAGTTAGGGAACCAACGTATCTGTAATATTTATGCGGGTGGAGCTTCATTTTCTCGGCATTCAGGACCCCAACTGCAACAGTATGTAATTTGTGCTCCCCTGTGCATTTCTGCTCACCCAACTGATCCAGTTGTTCCTTAATCTGCAATCATATAAGGATCCATTACATTTTTCTCGACGTCGTCAAGTAATTCCCGACGTCTTCAAGATAAGATACTGATGTTCTACTTCTGTTTATTACCTTTGTCAGAAGCGAATTTGGTTTGCCATATTCATAGAGAATTCCCACTACTGCGAAGCTGTGATCTTCTGCTTCATGGACAAGATGAAGCTCGGCAGCAAATCTGTAATTGCCATTATCAACTTCTTCTATTACTTTAATAATATCATAAACAATTATATCAAATGTGTCTCTATATTTTATTAAAATGAGTAAATTATCTTTAAATGTTAAGTTATAAATCAAAATATAAGTTAAGGATTAATTGGTTATTTCAATGGAGATTGGGACGTAAAAAATATAAAAACTATATCTTTATTTAGAAAATTATTATTCATTAGTTGAGCGAATTGTTACGAATTAGACTATTATTTTTTCTCTAAAAAATATATTTATTAGAATGTAAAGAGCTCATTTTTATAAACTTTAAGAACACTCCATTCTTATTCATCTTATTCAAGATGAAATTTAGTTAGAGGATGGTATTACCCTATTTTCTTATAGTTCTGCTCAGATTTGACTTATTTTACTGTTTTAAATTAACTTCTATATGTTATTCAAATACATCCTATTGTTTCTAAGCGCACCCACATCTTACAGAGAGTACGGTCCATCTGACTTGGAAAATCATTAGTCTTTGGACTCAAGGCTCAACAACTAGCTTACCAGGGAGAAAAAAGTTTGCTTACTTTTTCCCATCAATTTCGTGCTCTGAAGGAGAATGCCAGTGCATTTGCTTGAGGCTAAATTTCTTTCCATCTATTGTTAAATCTCCAACTTCTCCCCCATAATGGATCTGCATTCACAAATTTCACCTCAACATCCCATCAAAATTTGACAAAAATTGGTCCATAAAGAACCTGAACATTATTCACGTTCATATATTCGGTGACTCGCTTGTGCATTAGAGTGTTTTCTGAAAAAAAACAAACGACAATTATGGCGAAAGTTTTAAGAACAAACCCCGACATTAAACCCAGAAGTGGTGAGTGAAGCATTGGAACAAATGTACTCCCTATTTAAAGGCGCCAACTTCTTGTTGAGGACTGCTTGTTTCCTTATAATGTCCACCGGAGATTGGTGTTTTCCCCATGAGCAATTTCCGAACCCTGGACTCAAATTTCCCCAGTTGCCAGGCCCCATAGCTCCGGTGTAACTGAACTTTGCTGCGTTCAGTCCTGCAACCAAAAAAAAAAAAAAGCAACCAATGAAACCCCGAAAAGGAAGCAGGCGAGCTCTTCTCATTTACGAGAAAATAAGGAGATGCATACCCTCCTCCATCGCCGAAACGAAGCTGACGAGAAGCAATGGAATTGCAAGCACAGCGGCGGAAGGGAGATGAGAGATCATGTTGTCCTAACCCCAACTTTTATTTTCCTTGAAGATCCAAGAAGAACAATAGACTATATTTGCAGCTGATGTTTTTAAATGGGTTGTGCGATGTTTTGGCTATGGTTCTGAAATTGCTGCTATTTCGGACAACAATCTGCTAATTTTAGTGCAATGTTCAGGAAATTCTTTGAGCACCTTTGGCTTCGGATGTGTTTGTGTCTATTTATATACACGCGCTTCTAACCTTTGTCGTCAAGCCTGGAAGTCAATAGATTCTGTTTTTCAAAACTATTTTTGAGTGGAAAATGCTCTGTTTGCCTAATAATGTGGTGCTGTTGCCGAAATACAAAAAACAGAAAGCAAAATAAATACTATAGTTTGGTACGCAAGCGTTGTCTGTTTAGAGCTAATGAGCTACAACTCAACATTCCGCTAAAACAGAAACAGTTTTGTCTTTTACGTTAACCGGATTTGCATGGGAGCATGATCGTGTGGTTTAGGTACTGGGGTTGTGTAATAAGAAGACAAGTAGATCATCAATCAATCTAGACTGTGGAAAATGATGAATTTGATAGAGATTTTGTTTGAAATTGAGATACTGTAATTTAAGTGGATATCACTAAATATTAAATATTAATAAAAAATAAAAGATTCTATTTAAAATTGGTATTTATCATTAATGATTATAGTTTTGAATCATTATAAAAACATCGTAAATTTAAACAAAATCTATGTAATTTTTTGAAAAATTATTAAATTACATTAATTTTAATTGGTGTCCACCATTTTTGAAATGATAAGAAATGAGAGAATGTGGGATGCTGCATCAGTTTCAAACGTCCAAAAAATAATATGACAAAGAAAAGCTTAAATCCAATATGGGAGAAGTTGTGAACCAAAATTAAAGAACCTCTTTCTAATCACCTTTAGTGACATTATTCTTTTGCTGAAGCTAAAAACATGGTTAACAGCAGGAGATACCAAAAGTGCTTTTACCAGTTGTCACAATTCACTACAGGGTTTTGGGTTTATTATAATTAGTGGAAATAATCAAAAGAAAAAGCTAGTGCTTCTGCTTTTGCTTCTGAAACTCCTGTCCTCTGCTTTTTTGGTACTTCTTTGTGGTTTCCTAACATGAAAGAGAAGAAGAGGCCACTAGACCAAATTCATTTGCCAACACTAGTAACATTGCATGGTCTGACCCTTACACATACCCGAGGATTGGCTACAGTCAGAGACTGTAATAAACATTAAGTTTTTGTGTAAAAATTTCGAAAAGTTTTTTTTTTTTTTTTTCAAATTTATAAATTAAGGATATTTTTAAAATTGAGATGTTGTAACTTAATATTTATAAAATAAAAATATTAAATATCAAATATTAATAAAAAAATAGATAAATTTCACTAAAAAGATATTTTCAAATTACAAAAGGAAATATATTAAGCATACAGTCTGAACATCTGGGCCACACGTTTTCTCCTGAAGGATAAATTTTAACATTGACAAACATTGTTACAGACAAAATATTGCAGGCAAGTTGGGAAGGAAATAGATTCTTAAAACAGAAAAAAGCATGTCATAAGGGCTCTGGCTGCAGACCCGTGACACTAAATAATCTGGAATTATAATCATACCAGCAATTTTTATTCTAACTATCTTGATAAGAGACAGATTACAATAAGCATAGGCTATGTCAAAAGAAAGTAAAAAGTTCTTTGCCATCTTACATGTATCTAATCTTCAGAAATATATGTGGCCTTAGGAAGTCTAGGATCCTAACCTTGATAGTTAGGACAAATGTCATTAGTCATGTATAAATATCACTCTCTTGCGAATATTTGCACTTTAGAAACGCAAATTTGAAACAATTATTTATGGTATTTATATACACACACAAATTTATATATGGAAAAGGAGGAGCCCTTTGTGACTTTGAACATGCAGAATATTTTAGTTCAACAGAGTTGCGTCCATCTCAGCCTTCCATGTACATAATCAGGACAGCACACAAAAGTTAGAATAGACGTGACACAAGGGAAAAGAAAAGGCAAAGGATTATATATATATATATGACACTTGAAGTATGGTTTCATTAGCGGAAATGCATGCATGTAGTGCTGGGAGAATCAGATACCTTATCCCAATCCCACCATAATAATGCATGGTGCACATCACAAAGAAGTTTGAGAATGTGGTAGAAGCTAAATCTGCTTGCCACAAAAAATGGCCAGAGTGCTAGCTTCCCGTTAACAACTCTTTAGTTTTCCACTGCATATATTTCACAGATATAAGATTCTGCAAAAGCTGTGAAGATCATGAAGTGGTCAACTTTGAATATCCTCCAGTCCCTTCCCCCGCCCACAATGTGAGGGCCACAGGCCACACTTAACAAGTTCTTCTAGCATATTACTTTTGGGCATGAAACAAATTTTCAGACTTATCTCATCTGATATCATGAAAGCATGTGGAGAATTATGAAGAGACAAGAATAGGGGAGGTGGGAACTGGCGATGCATGAGTAGGTTATTGATGTGAGATAGAGGTAAGCATTATTTTCTAAAAGTCGCGGCTATTAGCAGAGATGTAATCCAATCGATTTATCACGTAGGATCAAGTAAGGGAGAGTGGGAACTTCTACATCAGTTATAGTGTCTTGCTTACCAGTCTCCTTTTAATCACTTGGGATGCACATGGGCACCTAAAAAGCAAATAAAAATTTGGACTTGTTATTGATACCACTTGTCCTAGGTCAGATGCCTACCATCAACTCATACGATCGACGCAACACGCGATACTGCTTACTCAACTTTTTAAGTATGGTATCTACCTCATTTTTATCCGATGTAGGAATTTGTGATTAAGCCTAGAGTTATCCTTCATGAATTTCCATTCGACAGAACACTCTGGAATTATATTGTGCATTGTCCCATCTTCATTCTAGTTTTGCAGTGGATCAGCTCAACATTGTCTTCCTCTCCAAACATTAAGGTTCATCTACAGAAATTTTCTACATAACTTAATCTAAGCCTACAACCTGCATTTCACCACATTACTTCTATAAAGTCCCGTTGTTAAGTGATTATAAAACTCTATTCTTAGTCACCATGTATAAAATTCAAGATTAAGTAGTTCCTATTATTAACAATGAATGTCCAACTCTTTGGCAAAACACTTAAGCTATCCCTTTACAACACTTTTTCAAATTAAAACATGCCACCATGATCCCTTTTAACTATAATCTTCTCTTTTCTGGAAGGGAAAAAAAAAAGAAGGTACATGTCCACCAGAAGAACTGGAATTTGTCTGAAATTGCATATGCTAATCTACCACATATACAAATGAAAGTTTGAACACATCTCCACACCATGTCACATAGCCAACTTCTTCGGTACACCACTCAATTAAGGCACATGATTTTATCAGAAAGAATAAGGTAAGATACAGAGAAGCATCCCCTCGAGCATTTTGTTAGAAAGAGAGGTGTATGTATTTTTATAGGTAATGAGGCAGACACATATACATAATAGAATAAGGAACAAAACCTCAAAAGCTCTTAAAATGCATTGCCTATCATTGGGCATATGTTGCTTTTAAATATTCCACAATTTTCGCACTTTCAAACATTTGCACTCCTGTATTCGGATCTTCCAAGTAAGGTACCTGTGAATATTTGTTTCAAGTGTTACTATCCACTTACTGTTTGGGATATGTCAAGCAGCTGGTGAAATTTAGTTTACAAACATAGAAACTCATTGTAGATGTTTAAAAAGATTAGGCACCTGAAAATGTTTAGCTTTTTGATATAGAACCTGTCGTTTTGGACTGCCTCGAGCACAACTGAGAAAACAAAAAGGAAACATCATTCAGAACATTTTTTACATGTTAATTTTAAACATGACCTTTTATTTTGGTAAAAAAGTAAAGCTCAATGTACATCACAAATTATCTATTTTTAAGTAATTAAAGGCATATATATATTCACATCAAAATCTATCATTCTGTAATTTTCAGTATGATGCAACTTTTTTTTTTTCATCAGCCGCATTTATTTGTGTAAATTTTTTTAAATATAACCACAAATTCCAAATGCAAATAACTCATAACTAGCAAGCCCTTATAATACAGCAGAATATCATTTAATAATAAGTCTAACATTATCATCATAACCTGGAAAAGTTAAAAGGCACTCGATACATTAGTCAAGTAATGTAAGAGCATATTATCTCATCAATATCTGCATTTTTATTCTCTTTCAGATTTGATTTGTACAAGTAAAATAATATAAATGTAACTATGAGTTCAGCAGCAGCAGTTGCACAATTTATATATCCTCAAATACATTAACCAAACAGATGAAAATATTGTAGCACTTCCTCAGAGCAAAGCCATAAACCATGTTTTCCATTACAAGGAAAGTGAGAAATTTGCATCATAACATTATAAGAAACATAACCAAAAAGACTGCCACCTAGGATCTTTACCTCCATTGTAAGTGCGGTAACTCCAACTCGACAAGTGCTTCACGTACAACTTTGCAGAATGGGGAACCCTGATGAGGAGAATAAAAGCATTGCAAACTACTGTCAAGAAGAAAATTGCAGTAAATAATGTACTATCATGGACTTTCAAACAAAATGATCAGATCACATAAGTCCCATTTTTTATACAAGAAATCCCAAAAAAGGTAATTTATTGCACTTTTAACATTAAAGACTAGGAATACTCCACTAACCTCATAGGCCCATATTTCAAGTGGCTTGGGTGGCATTTTAGATGGAATGTAAGAAGTCCCCTGCATAAAATGACAGATATGGTTCAGGAAAGGCCCTGCCATTCAGTTTATAGTAATCTCTTGATGATTAAACAGTAAACCCAATAGAATAGTAAATACAAACTATAAGGTTTTTGAGTTATTTAGGAAATATTTGATTTTAGAGATTTGGGTATTACTTATTTGAGTAGGTTTTTGATTTTATTTGGTGTTCGATTTCTAGTTTCTTGTTTGTCTATGTTTTGGTCACCATAAATCTTTTGTCACATCAGTTTAAGAAAAATATGGTACAAGATTTAATAGCATACTCTTAGGTATAAGATAAACAGATAAGAGAAATAATGTTACAAATTGTTTTCCCCCCAATCTTTACTCTCAAATTTTCCTTCTCTCTCTGATCCTCTTGTATCACTAATTTTCCTCTTTTTTCTTTCTATCTACTTTTTCTCTTTATTTTTTTCTCTTATCCTACATTAGTATGCATTGATGAATCCTTTTTTCCCCACATTCTAAAATGTTCTACCAATAAAAATGTGGATCAACTAGAGTCCTGACAACCTATGAAACCAATATAAAATGCAATATTTAACAAATGCTGAATTCCCTAACATGCATCTTTTACATGCATTTCCAATGGAACATGCCTGATGTCTAAGGGGTTTCAATACTAAACAAAATGTTAAGCTGTCAGGATGAATATCCTAATTGCTCTATGAAGTCACATTAAGCATAGAATTTAGTTGGATTCCCAACACCACTCGAACATACAGCTTTTATGTATCTCCAATGGATAGCTTCTTTCTTTAAATTATCAGATTCAAATTACCTTTCCCCTACGACCAATCATTGCAAAGCCTTCCGTCAAAGTCTGCAAATATAACCACAATCAACCAATCATATAATTTTAAATGACAATTTACAGATTCAAAGAATTAATAACAAAAAAGTTAAATGCTATTTGCTAACCGTTAGTAGACCAAGTGAGAGCATGAAAGGAACACTTCCATCACCTAAACAAAGAAATCAAATGTGATTATGCATGAAAACCATAAAAAAATGAAATGTTGTTAAAATTTTACAACCTCTCATTCAAGAAAAAGATCAGAGAATTAACTGAAACAAACAATTAATTGTAAGTTCTGAAGAAGTGGTAAAAGATATAATAACCTCAGTTTAACAATGAAATAGCAAGCACAATTCCTAGACATTCTAAAAATCAATAGCTAGAGGCTATTAATTCTTCTATAGTGAAGGGAAAATGTAGAAGAACCAACTAAATTTTATATGTTCCCATTCCCAAAAATGTTGAGTTTCAATCTACGATACATTGCGGAAAACAATCAGAAAAAGCAAAGCATCAAACACAAAGCAGGTCAATTAACCAAACACACCATATTTCCCAACCAAGTACTTTATTATCTCATCTGATTCGTACATTGAAACTCCTGTATTTGGATCAACCTGCAACCAGAAACAAAAGTGTAACATGGATTAACTGAGTAATAAACACTTGCATACCCAATTATTCATAAAACAAAGCTCTGAATTTCATGTTCCATTGAATTGTGTATATATTACCCCAAGCTCCTCTGATCTCAACTTAAGACATACCCATATCTCCCAAAAAATGGCACTTTTATCGCTGAGTTTCACTTCAGGTAACTGTTTGTTAGGAAATTATTTCTGACCAACCAGATTTAAAGGAAGCAAAAAGTAATAAAAGTGAACAAAATGAGAGACTATGACCATGGCTGCAGATATTTTATTATGGAAGAACAAAATGAACAAGTGTGTACAAACACTCAAGAAAATCTCAGTAACCAAAACCCAAATACTCCCAGAGAAATTTCTCTCTTAATTCTTAAAGAAACCAAACTGTTTATGAAGATTGTATCCCATCTCTGAAACCAAATACCTAGGAAAGCAGCAAAAAGTCACAATTGTTGAAAGTTTTCAAATATCTGAAGCAGCTTTTGGATGTAGTCTCTCATTTTGTTCATTGTATTATTTTTTGCTTTCTCTACCTAACAACTCTCTCAACATTCACTTTCTGCTCTATTCATCATTTTACAAAAATCATCAAACAGCTAGACATTATGTTGTAATTCTTAACCTTCTCGACTACTCAGATCAGCATCTGTTACATGATGATAGTTGAAATAGTTACTCACAAAGAGATCATACTATCTGAAAGGCTGAATAATATATTGCTGCTGAGAGATCAGTACCTAGAGAGCAATTATTTATATTAAATCTATTTATGAATATAATAGTAAAGTGCAGCGGGTGAATTTAACATTCTTTGCCATTTTTATAATGTCTACCAAGAACTATGTACTTCACCTATCCACAAATTATAATAATAATAAATAATAAGCACTATATCAAATATTGAAACTATGATTTTGTATGAATTTAAATTAGCTCTTTTAACATCGTTTAAGAGGTTGAGCCAGGAACAAAAAAGAAGAAATGAAATCTGACCATGTAAGGAAACTGCTTCTTCCCACCCATCTGAGCAACCTTGGGACGAAAATTGGGACCATTTCTTGGACAAGGATAATACAGGACATCAAGATCCAAAATTGCAACAATTTCCCTGACCTGTTCATATTTGAAATGTCATTTTATCATGCTATAAAGCACAGAAATAATGTCAACAATTTGCCTAAGGGCAATCAATTTGGAAAGACATATATAATGGATCTGGAATCTGTCTATGGACCGTAAAAGCCAAATCGAACAAGTATAACCAAAATTCTAAGCAGCAGAATTCCACTTTAGGTGATCTTTAAATGAAGTACACCATCCATGAATATTATCAACATAATATAAAATATCATAGGCTACACAAAGACACCTGAATTTCTCTTGTCATTCTATAATTTGAGGCATGTTATTTAACTAGATTTCCAACAGTTACACTGTGCTCAACTGTCCAAACCAATGAAGCAGAATTATCATGTGTTCAATGTGTGACTAGTTCAGTGATGTTTGGTCCACTATATACATCTTCATAATATCATTGCAGAAATACAAGTATCGCAAACAATCCAATACATGTAAAATAGATGATCCACTCAAGTATGTTACCTTTCGACAAAATGGACAGCTGAAGTTTGCATGTGGTCCAAAATGATCCATTTGTGGAGAAAACAACACATGCAGTCAGTATTTTCTTTATCTCTAATGTCATAAGATGTGTAGGATGACTAAAGGCAAGAATAGAAAAGGCTAAAACAAAAATGGAAATAATTCAAAGAATAAAGTACCTTTCAAACTCATAAATCTCAATAGACTTCTCTGGACGAGGGCCTAATTTCGAGGTCTCCTTCACCTTTAAACCTGCTAAAATCAGCTGTCTCAGCTCAAATATAGGGTTTGATTACAAGGCCCATTATACTTGCATGCCAACTTCAGGAGTCAAATAAATCTCAATTGTCTGTTACATTTTTTCTTCATGCAGCAATAATATAAGGGATTTGACTCATACCGGCAATTCCTAGAGCATACTGATCTGGTGGAATCTCATCCTTGGAAACGAATGATGCACTATGGCTGCCATAGTTCAAGATAAATGCAACAACTCAGAAACCAGAAAGTGTCTGGGACGATATTAAAAAGATATGGTAATAATGCGATGCGTTCAACAGGACACACTTGTGCTTGGTTGGGTTTGTAATATTAATTTGAAGTAAAGGTATATTTCTCAGTAGCTTGTTTTCTCGTTACTAATAGATTTTTAATCTATCACAAACAACTACTGTTGATCCTCAGTTGCATCCTAGCTTTGCATGTACTTATACGTAGAATCCTTGCCTAAACCACAATAAAATGCCGTTAATTCTTTTCAAAAAGTATGATATTGCATATTCCTGTGGCTTTGTACTTCATCTAACTGTACATTGTGTAGACAAGTGAAGGAGTCCACATCATATCCCTTTTGGCATGTTTCAGAATTCAGTTGAAGCAACACATACAGCAAGCATACACAGCCTGCACACCTGCCCATTTCACTCCTTGTTTGTTTTGCTCAAAGGCTGATCGAGGACAACAACAGCTGCATTCTGATTTGTAATTTTTGACAGCTCATTACATAGTAGACTTTAGGGTTTTACTCTTTAACGCAGAACTTGTATAAATACAAAGTGACATTGTAAATTGATTTCAAGCCATAATATACAAAACTCCATTCTCTCTGTTTGCTGTAAAAGCTTTGTGTTTGAGTTTCTCATTTCTCAACTCAATGCACCCAAGAAACAAAAAAAACCAGAAATAGACGTAAGGATGACAATAAAACCATATAACTATCACAATGCAATATGCTTAGCACAAACTAGATACCTAATATGCACAGTTAAATTCCATCTGTATTAGCTTACAATATTAAACGCTTAGGGGTTACAAAAGACACCGCACTCTGCATTGATTGCAAGTCAATCTCTCCCTCCAGAAAAATTTAACCAATTTCAAGCACGGAATATAAGGAGAAAACCCTACACAATTATATTCTAGCAAAATTAATTCCAATATGCAATATGAAAGTTAACCAAAAGCAATACTTGGTCTTCTCTAGACTCTAACTATATAACTTATCCATTATTCTTATTCGTAATGATCGGAATTCCAAACTAACATTCCTGCAACAATACCTTAATGGAAGCCTGAAAACAAGCTAAACCCATTATGTTCAATATATAAAAGAAGGAACATTTACAATATAGCCCAATTTTTTGGCTTTTACATTTCCAAACCTCACAACAATAAGACTTAAATTGAAATATAGGATTTTTCTTTATCATTTTTCTTATTCCTTGTTTAGCTAGGATAGCAGGTTGGGGACAACTGCGATGCAATTGAATTTGAAATATCACATGCCACTTTCAAGTTAGTGTTATTTTTTCAATTCATGCATTCTTGCTTGGATTCAATATAATCTATTTTTTAACCCTCTCTATCCTCTATTTCAAAGTTCAGCAAAATTTTAACTGGGACATAATCCGTTCGGTGTCAATCGAAAAGCACACACAAAATACTAAAAAGGTTAACTTAACCATTAAACAAACAGCTAGTAATACCAAAGCTTAGCAAAAATCAATTACTACAGAAACAAAAAGCAAGAAAATGAGAAAAGAAACATACCCAGAAACAAAAACACCAGTTCCTAACCGAAACAACAGAGAAAGAGAGGCCCCTACGATGTCCCAAGCATTGTCTGGTCTAAGGCTGAACGGCTTTGGCTCCGGTGGCTTGAAATTCGGAGGGGCGGAAAACGATATCGGTTCTGGTTTTTCTTTGGTGCTTGTTGCAGAAGGAGTTTCTGAAGTAGCTCTAATGGAAAATGAAGTTCTGGTTGTTCTGCGGAAGCCGGAGATTGGGCGGAAAAGCGGAGGTTGCGGGATGTTTAGAACTCCGGCCATTTAATCTGTCGCTGACGCTAAGACTCAGACCGAGAACAAAGTGTTTATGGCAGCTTTTTCATCGAATTTAGCGGCGAATAAAATAATTGGGTAATTTCGGGTGGACAGCAATAAGACAGGTAATACAGTTATTAACTCATGACATAGGCTGTGTTTTTATTAATTAATAAATAAATATAAATATTTTTTAAAAATAAAAAATTTAAAAATAAATAAATTTTTTAAAAAATAAAAAATAATTTAAACCGTTATTTTTATTTTTTAAGAGAAAATTAGCATGAATATTTGAAGCATATTCTTTTTTAAATTTTAAAAAATAATTAAAATATTATAAAAAATATGTGCCATATATTCTTTTAGATAATACAAACTTTGGAGGCTTAGAAAATATTATTAATTGAAAGTATTTTCTACCCTATTAGTATTTAATTTGACAATTCTAGTTCTTTTAGTGTGAATAAATTTAAATTTTATATATAATTTTATTTGAATATTTATTATAATCTAAATTGTTTTACATTTTATAAATTTATAAAAAAAATAAAATTTTATTAACTATCAAGCATTTATATTATTTAGATTAATATATATTACAATAAATTATTGTACTTAATTTTATTAAATATTAAAATAATTAAGTAATTTAATTTGTAATTTAAATTTTGTAATTTATAAGAAATAAACTTTTTAAGTGTAAAGAAATTATCCCAAGAGTTTCTTGAAATTAAAAAAAAAAATTTACTTTTGCATGATAAAATGGCGGGCCTAATATAAATTATCCTAGAGAAATAATTTCATACGGACAAAAATATAAATAAATATATTCATTAATTCAATTTAATTTTTTATAATTTATAAATTCTTAAATTAAATTTCACCGATTAAATTTTATTTATATTTTATATTTTTATATTAAAATTAGTTTATCATTTAATAAATTTTTGGAAAAAAAGATTTTCTATCTTAATACAACCCAACTGTACTATTATCTATCATGGTATAAATCTAAAGTTTTAGCCATTAAAAAAGAAAATTAATTTTACAAAAATTTGTAGAGCCCAATCCAATCTACTGTCCACAGACCGTATGTTGGGTAAGTTTATATACACCGCTGTCCTTTCTTAGTACACCCTCCCTATGTTTCTTTTCACCAAGGGCTTGCGGGTTCATCAGCCTCTTGATGTGTGGTGTAATAACGTTCGAGTCCCTTAGGTTTCTATAATTCTTTGAATAAGATATAGTTTGTTTATTTATATTAAATAGGCTCCCCGACCTCTACTACGGAAATCAAGACAATTTGGTGTTAAGATGCAAACTTATTGAGATTTAATAATTGTTAATTCGTGATATTTTTGTAGCAACTAGATCAGTAAAATAGTCCACTGACCAGGTTATTAGAATGGCCTGCATTTATGATGTCAGGTCGTCCGTAAAAATAAGAGGTCTCTTCAATAATTTTTGATGTAAGAAGATTACGACCCGAGGTTAATGTCTTCTGGTATGGATAAAAGAAGAAGAGTCCTGACACTTCGAGGACTATTCAAGCAAGTTTTCTAAACTGAGTCTTATGATTAGATTTATAGGGTTACGTAAAAAAACAAAAAAAAAAAAAAAGATTAGAAAGGTGGTATAAAGAAAATTTTAGATAAAATTAAAAAAAAAAATTCTACTAGAACATAAAAGAAGAATTTTATTAAAAAATATATCAGTTAATAATTTAAAAAAAAAATAAAGTAAAATTTTTTTTTTATAAAAAATATGTCATTATTTTATTAAAATATATTCTCAAATGTAAAGGAGAAATTTTTTTTATTGATTTAAATATTAGAAGATTTTCATCAAAACTTCAGCACCCTTGATTCCAATAGTGATTGGATTGATGTTAAAAAGATAATTTTTGGTTTAATTCTCTGCCTTAACAACAGTTGAAAGGATTGAATAAAATTTTGTTGAGTTTGATTCGTAGTGATCATTTATCAAAAAATGATTTTAGTTGTCAAATAATTGAACAACGAGGAATAATTTATTTATAATATTTACTTAATATTTATAAAAAGTATTTAATGAATTATGAGTTCAATACATCCTATTTAATAGAAAGATGAATATTCTTTGCTCATGATCAGACAATCAATTATTCACAAATTTTGTGTGAAACTAATAATTTTCATTTCTCATATTATAAAAAACCCTTTTCACTCTGCTTAGTCCTAAGGTTTTCTCTAGAACTCTGCCAACCTTGATTATGATTTTTCCAAGTATATCATGCTAGACCTATTGATATTTTCAAGGAGAAAAAGGAGGACTCTACACATAACATATGGAAAACAAGTATCAACAATAATTCTAAAAATAATTTGATCACATTAATGAAGATTGATGACCTACTTAATACAAATAGATAAATTATATTCTTGAAGATTAAAAAAAAAAAAAAATTAACAACCCAAATATTGTTACTCTTATTTTTGATATATAAATTACTAACCTTCACTAAATCAAACTTTTATGAATAATACCAATAACTATAAGAATAATAGTAGTAGTATAAATACAAAGTCTTGTACAAACTAATGTAGCAATGTTGTATCATTAAAAAAATATCTTAAATTTTCATGAGTAAGTTTGTATGAAGGTGTTTGTATAAAAATTTATATTCTTAGTGTCATTTTAAGAACAATATTGTGCTTCACAACTTGTATTCCAACATTAATATTTTAAATAACATGAAAATTGGGTTGTTTCTGTCTCAATAATCGATATATTAATTTTAATAAAATAGAGGAGTGTGATTTTAATTTATCAAAATTAATTAAAATTAGTGAAATGATCCGACTGACAATTTAATTTTTACATCACTAGAGATTTTAATATTGAAGATCTTAGTCTTAGTGATAACGATAAACTGTTTTAGGTTATGACACTGAAGGCAAATTGTTGATCCTGTTAGTAATTAAGCAGGAGACAATTGCAGGTGCTTCATGAACTTAATTATGTCCCCAAGTCAAAATATAATTAACCCAATTAGGAGAATTGAACATGGCGGTGCTGGTCAACCGTTAGAAGCCAAGTGTCGAAGTCCCATTTGCCATGTCAGCCGACAGTGGACACTTTTGTCTAAGGCATTGACCAAGTCTAGAAGCAACAAACGACAAAAAGAAGAAGGGAATGCTTGGGAAGGGAGGGGAGGGGAGGTGAGGGGAGGAGGAAAACCAATTTTCCTTTTGCCTTTGTGAGTATAAAGAAGAAAATCCAAGACTTGGAAAATAAGAGAGGACTGAAATGAAAGGAATATTTGTCTCTTTGAAAGATGAGTTGCTTTCTCAGTTCCTATCTATCATTGCATTTACTTGGAAAATGAATTGAACAAAAAGAATCCCACTTCTTCCGAGAAAAGGAAGAAGTAGATCCAAAACACTACACGCCAAGCTTATTCATTCATTCAAAAGAAATAGCAAAATTGAATTTAAAATATGCAACTTTTGAATTAGATTATAAATTATGAAGTAGTGGCCTTGGGATAATTGATTTAAGTAATGGGTTAAATTTTAAAATTTAGTTCAAATTTAAACTCTTAAATTTAAAATTAATTATGTATTATTTATTTTTTAATTAAATACAAAATTTGATAGAAATTATATTTTAAAAATTAGTCCAAAATTTATAAAATTTTAACCACTCCTATATATATAATAAAAAAATTAAATTAATGATTAACTTGAGAATTGAAAGATATAATTAGGGTAGACTTTTTGATCCAAATTCTTATTGTTTGAACATAAGAGAAGACAACATCATCTTGCAACTTCCAAGAAAATGGGCACAAAGCATGCCACATGAACTTCAAATTAAAAGAGTAAGCATGGATCTTGAATGTGTGTGTGTGTGTGTGTGTTTATATTCCACCATTTAATTTCGTTCATGCTAACATAATTAATGAAACAATTACAATTCAATATTACCAAATTAAAGCTTATAAATAAAGAAAAGGTAAATTAAAGTAATAATAAGTAGTGTTAGGAAAGACGATAGCTAATAATCTTTTGCAATCTTCACAGAGCACTTTACAAAAGACAAGATTTTGTAAATCTCTTTATGGTCTCTTTTGATTTAAAAATCTTCCATTCATGCATGTATGTAAGGAATTGGCATGAACCTTTTGGAATTAAATGATTGTTAAATGTTGTCCACAATTATGTATGAACTATTCATATAAAATATCGTGATATTTTGTATTTTTATAAAAATAAAAAAATAAATTAAGTAATAATAATAATAATTATTATTATTATTATCATATTTATTTTTAATATTATTATAATTTAATATTTTCTTTATATATATATATATTATTCGAATAATAAAGATGTCAATTGTCATATTTTCTATGCAATAAAATATTTTTATAACCTAATAACCAAAGTCAAGAAGTTAATTATAACTAATTATATATATAAATATATATATTTTGATAACAATTTCACTTATATTACGAAACACAATTACGTAATAATATAATTTTTTTAAGGTCTCATAAATAAAATTAAAATTATGAATCAATCAAATAATGTAATATAATAATTTTAGTGTTCTCTTTGTTAAGTCGATTATTTTTTTTATAATACTAAAAATACGAACGTTGTATAAATTATAAAAAATTTAGTATGATAGGAAAATATTAAACAAATAAAAATATAATATCAATATGTAATATAAAAAATTTATATTTTAAAATATAATACTATTATTATTTTAAATGTGGTAGTAGTTGTTTGGATTCTTCCACAAAATTTCCAGGAGGGGGGCTCATTTTTCCTACTCCCACTTACTTGAAGGATTAACCACAGCCATATGTTTATAGAACAAGAACAAGCTTGCTTGTTGACAACATCCATCCCTTTTCTTCGCAGTTAGACAAAACCCCCCAGCATTATTATTATTATTATTATTATTATTATTATTATTTATACTCTTCATTCTCCATTATTCATGTTTGCTTTAATTATTTCAGCTCAATTTTTTTTTTAAAAAAATACTTCTAATATAATATTAAAAAAGATAATGAAATATATGTGTTAACGATTATTAATAAAAATTTAAAAATTAATATTTATTAAATATTTTAATTATTATATTTTAAAAATAAAATATAAATACGTCAATATCAAATTAAATCTATTTTAAGAGTATTGAAAAATTATATAAGAATAGAATTTCAAAAAAGAGGGGCAAATTTTCTACCACCACTAAGTCACCGTATAATTAACTCATATTACAACATACATACATACGTACGTACGTACACACATATGTTTTGGGTATCGCTTTCATTCTTTAGCCGACCATTAAAATCATCTTTCCACGCATGTTGTTTACTTTGCTGCTGCAACAATTAGTTAAAAGCATCCATTCAAATAGAAAATAAAAATTTAAAAAAAAAAAAAAAACAAATAGGGCAGGGCAGGGCAGGGAAAAGCAAACACATCAAGTAGTCAATGTTGCACGCATAGCTTAGCAATAGAACAGCAACTCAATAAGACATTTGAAGTCAACCAACAATTTACATGATAGTCAATCTTCATTTTGGCTCCACTTTGTAATGGAAACGCAGGAACTTTGCTTTCATGTGATTCAATTGTCCCTAACTCAGTGAGTTGGTCTTGACTCGTTTTTAATGATTAAGAGATAGAAAAAAAGCTAACAATTTGCCAGCTTTGATCTTGTTGGTTAGCCTGCACCATCCACAGAAATTATTTTGTAATTCATTTGATTACACACAATCTATAAGTGTTAAACCAATTTTCAACCAAAAAAATTGGACATTTTAGTTATTTTACTTTAAAAATACAGTAAAAACACAATTATTTCAAATTTAAAAATTGAAAAAAATACTTAATAAATACCAATTTTGAGTAAAATTAGTTTGCGTTTTCAAAATCATTACACCTCAATCTCAATCATATTTTGAGAGGCACTGATTCATGTATCTAGTTTCATGTTCACATTGATTAATGCACTCCACCAGCCATTCTACCAACAACCCATTTAACTCAAACTCGATCCAGTGGGACCATAATTGAGTTGCAAATGGGTTATGACAGCACCAAACCAATGCTGAAGTCACGACTTACATTACATGTACAGCTTAATACAGCCAGCAGAAGTCGGAAAAAAGAAAAAAGGTGGTGGTGGTGGTGGTGGGGTGGGGGTGTGTTCCAGAGATATAGACAAGGGATGGGGATTTCTGTAAATATTTGTAAATTGTGGGGGCAACTTCATAATTATATCCTATAAATACGTTAGTTCCATGCTCATATCATTCTTCACTAGAAAGAATTTAAAATCCAACTTATCATCAAAATATCTATCAGCACCAAAAGCAGAAGGGACAAGAAGCCATGGGGAATTGCTTAGTGTTAGAAGAAAAAGTTATTAAGGTGATCAAAACAGATGGGAAAATCCTTGAATATAAATCACCCATCAGAGTTCAGGAAGTTTTAGCAGAATTTTCTGGCCATGCAATATCTGATTCACTTCCAGAAATCAGGCGTCTCGGGCCAGATGTCAAACTGCTTGGTGGGAACTCATACTTTCTCGTACCTGTTCCATTGCCATCCCCAAAAGTTGAGGAGAAGAAGAAGAAGGTGAGGTTTTCCGATCAGGAGGTCGGAGACGGGGGAAAAGAACCCGGTGTCGTGAGGATTAAGTTGGTTATCAGTAAGCAAGAGCTAGAGGATCTGCTGCAGAAAGGAGGAGTTTCAGTTCGAGAAATGGTTTCTCAGATTCAGAGCAATAAACAAAGTGCAGATACTGATCTGGAAAGCAAAAGAAGGTGGAAGCCTGAACTGGAAAGCATACCTGAAGTAGACTAGGTAGCAAAGCTTATACTACGTAAATTGTAAACTACTACTCTCTTTTCAATAATCTTCTACACTTTTAGCATAGGAATAGACAGTAAAACTAGGATAGATACTGCAGGAACTCAGTCTTAATTAGCTTGTGTTTTCAAAACAAGTGTTGAGCATGTTATAAACATAGGCAACAAAGAAAGCACCAAAGTCTTGAGTTGTTCTTGTTCCTGTCTCTGTTCAAGTTTCCATATTCATGTCTTCTGTTCTTCCATTCTAGCAAAAATAGAAATAAAAACTAAAAAATAGGCACGATTAAATGAACAACCTGGGTCTAGTAAGCCTTACAGGTTACCAGAACTTGGAAACATGTTACTGTTAAGCCATGAGATGCAAAGGGACATTGCTGATATTTCCAAAAGCTATACTTTTTGTTTTATAAATGGTCATATTTCACAAATTTTTTTGTCTTTGTGTTATAAATCAATGAATTTAACCAGTAGTTTGAGAAACAATATTAGAAAATCACAGAACTCTTCCACCAAAAACTAGTTTTAATTAGCAATCGGTCCAAAGATGTGTGTTTTAATGTTTCATTTTCTTTTCTGAAAAATAGGATTTGAAAAACACACAAAACTATTCCTTGAATTCTCTGAAAACTCATGCAGATACGAGCAGGAGCAAAGCTAGACTTGATAATCTAGAGGGACCAAAATGTAACAAGTAAAAAATTTGAGGGGCCAACTACAAAAACTCCCTTACCATAAGGACATACATCCAAGTCCGTGAGTTTTTACATTTTCACAAATAAGGACATACTTCGTCCGTTTGTAACAAATAACAGAATCGGCCTTACTATATTTTGATCTTGTATATAATCTAATACTGAAGGGTATTTCAGTCATTTTATAAAAAAATTAGGGACCTATTTGTTTTAGATGGACAAACTATGTCATCATTTTTTAAGACATAAGAAACTCAGGGACCTGGATGTATGTTATTCACCCTGTTATAAATTATCAATGGGCCCTAATGCAGATGGAAAAACCAATCAAGGTAAGGTGCGCAGAGAATGACTTGGTAACATATGCAAAGTCCCACCTGCCGAGTCAGTGGAAAAAGTTTTAAGTGGAAGAAAGCAATGTATGCATTCATTACGGCTAAACTTTCAGTAAATCCTCTCATTAATCATAATAATACTGATTAAAAAAAGAGTAATTATTCATCTTTTCCACAATTATAAACACCATGGTGGTGATGGTGGTGGTGGTGGTGGTGCTTTTACCACGATACCAGTTGTAAAACTGTTCATAATTATTAAGCATTAAACATGGGAACTTGATGGGACAAGTCAACTTGATCCAATGGAAATGCACATACATGCGTACGATGAATGAAAATCTTAGCATCTTTATTGTCTCCGGTGCACTCCCAGTATGAATCCTAATAAACCAAAATAGCAATAAAGTTTGGTAAAGTTCCAAGTGTTTTTCCTGTTCTAATACTATCCCAGCGAAAAAGCACAAGTAAACTCTCAACTCAATCAATTCTCACAAAAAATAAACCAAAATAAACTATTTAATACGCAGACACTTTCTTCTAATTTAATTAAGGTTATGTTTGTGGTCGAATTTCTACTCAATTTTAAAAAAGCACAATGGTTAAATTTGACAGTAAAGTATAACTACTCTATTTCGAAACAATTGTGAATTAAAAGAAAACTAAGATTCAGAACAAAAGTATGTTGTTACATGAGGAGTAAGATGTAAATGGCTAGAGAGAATGGATCACATAAATTCATAGTAAAAAGTATGAGTGAAGAAGGAAGCAGATGGAGGTATTCCAGATTCAACAGAGCATTTACGAACCACACAGTTATATTACCTTATCTGAAACACACAAAAAATAGGAGTTCGTCGAATCTATTAGCCAAGATGTACTAGTTGGTTGCAGTTTGTTGACACACTGGTTCGACCGTCTAAGGTTGGGAAAGGCAACTTAACTATTTCGACATCAAGTTGATCTACAGTTGTCGCCAGGCAAGTGTAGATATGCTTGGTACTGTCTTCAAATTAGACGGATAACTGAAATAAGAGTTAAAGTTCAAATGAGATACACCAAGCAGAGAGATCAATTGTTGATAATTACCTTGGTTAGTGGACTTCCCCACTAGAATATGTTACCAATCATGTGGCACAGCCAGGTTGGCCAAGTTGAAACTTTTCCACTTATCTCCCATCAGCTACTCACAGCAGAGATTATGAATGTTCCTTATTTTGGAGATGAAGTCCCAAGAATAGATAAAAAGTGCAAAACAAGTATTTCAAATGTCGTAATCAATGTTGCTAGTAAGCCGATATAAATTTCTAGCATTCGCAGGTACAGCAATAGTTAGCATTATTAATGTTAACAAGGTAGGCAAAATGTTCTTAAGGAAGAGTTAGGAGGCTAAATGAGAGCCTTGCGTATTGAAGTGGAGTTGTTCACATCTCCGAGACCCACAATGAGTAACATACCCACTATCAGACTTAGTGGTTGACTGTAATTTGGATTGTCTTGGTCTCCAAACTAGAGGGTTGCCCACACAAATATGATTCATCTGCTTCATTACATCAACTGAAACGTCATGCTAACAATATGTAGTGATCTATTATAGTTCTCGTATTATATATGTTAACCCAATTGAGTTCTTTGACGCTTGAAAGCAGAAAACATCGTTACTGGTCATTGGCTAATAGAGATATTGTGTAACATGAATTTCACTCTGATTCTTTACACATTCTTTTATTTCCTGGCTGTTCCTATCACTTTTCAATGCCCACTGCGTTCTTTTATATGTTTACTTATTTGTAATATTAAGAAGCTAATTGGTAAAGCTTTATTGTAAATCTAAAATGGAATATTGAAACTACCTTAAAACATCTTAACTAATGTTTAAACACCTTAATCTCCAATAAGAAATCATTACATGGCCATCTTCAAGTTATAAATGCAGGAAGCCCCCCATTCAGAAAACATCTAAAATTTTAACAATTCCACCTCTAAACACAAGCACATGCAATGATAAATTTCTCAAGGAGACAACTCAAAACAGCTTAATAACCATCTTAATCAAATGATTTTGAACCACAGGATTAAAGATTTTCTAAATCTTGAACACGAAATTCATAAGAACATCCAACCATCAACTAAGCTCGCCTATGTCTCCAGCTCATGTCTATTTCGATCCTAAATTCTTATTTTCTTAGAAAGTCAATGCCAAGCTCATTGAAAAAGGCTGAATGATTCTTATTAGGTTCAATTTTATGTTGTTCATTTTGATGAACAATAATAATGTAAAAAAGTCTGATGAACAGTACCATATGAATAACCAAAAAAAACTGTATATAATGCCCAAAATCGTGATGCCAAGATCCCGCCTATCTGGCACTCAGTGGGTGAACAGTGAACACTAAACAATTATGAACAGTGCCACGGCACCAAATTTGCACACGCTTGGTGCTTGAGCAGCTAAATTTGTGGAGAGCTCGCCAGTTCACACCATTTGAATAGCACAGAGTCTCACTTGTAGAACTAATCTATTATATCAATCGTTGTTAATATAATAAAATTATTTAATTAATAAAATAAAAAAATATATTTATTATTAATAAATAAATAAAATAATAAAAATATTATATTTTTTATTATATTAATTAAATAATAAAATTTTTATTATTTTTTTATATATTATTAATAAATATATATTTTTATTTTATTAATTAAATAATTATATTATGTGATATAATTATTTTATTTAAAATTCTCTTTTAAATAATAATATAAATGATACTTACAAGGTACATAAACAGTTGTGAATAAAGCATAAACTACATCATGACGTTCAAGTTAGTGCAGTTTTGACACTAGAATGTAAACAGTGTCACAATAACAATATGCGTGAATATTAGTTAAATAAACATAATATAATTTTTTAAAAAAAGTTTAACTTTGTTTATATTATGTTTTTGGGTTTTTCTAGGTGGAGAAAATATTTTTGAATGTAGGAAATTTTTTTTTCTTAATTTTTTGGTAAAAGAAACTAATTTATTTTAAGTAAATAAAATATACTTAATTATTTTTTTGATAATTATTCATTGTATTTTTATACACAAAGTCAACTAAAAAGTCTTCAAAATTTTAATTATTGTTTGTGACTAGAGTTTCTAATTTTGAAAATGTGTTGTACAAAAATTTCATTAAAAAAAAATTTATAATTTCTAAAATGAGATTGTTTAAAGTGGGTCATTTAATATGTTAATTAAAATTAAATTATTAAAATTTTTGTAAGAAAATTCTTCTTTACTTTGGTAACTCTTGTAACAACTTGAAAAATTTTTATTTTACGAAAAATTTTTCATAATTTTTTCTTTTAATTTTTATTTATTGTTTTAAAATTTATTTATTATTGTGACTTTGTGTTATTAAATTTTTTCACAAATCTTGATATCGAGTTAATAAATTTTAACGTATTTTAATTTATTAATAATTTTTTAACATATTTTAATTTATTAATAATTCAAATCTTCGGCTGTGAATCTCTTTTAGTCCCTTTGATAATTTAAGTCTTCCATTGTGAAGTCCTTTCACACTCTCCTCCCAGGTGTTCAAGGATTCAAATATAGGAATTTCAATTCTCAAAGTTGAAGTAGAATCTTGTAGTTTCATCTCCAACATGTCAAAAGGAGATTAAATATCCAGATTTTTTTCTAGAGTTACATGCCATCGAATGGTACAAGTACCGGACAGATATGACTTAAAATGTTCTAGAGCATTGCCCAGTTCTTTTCCCTAATTATCAAGATCCACAAAGCAATATATGGCATTTTTCATACCACCAAAGGAGATATGTAATGATAGGTTATAGCACTTCAATCGCACCCGATCCAAATAACACATTATGCCAGTAAATAACCGAGGAACTATTGAAATTTGCACCACTCTATAGAAGTTATGATGCAGGACTCAGTTGCAAAAAAGGAATATTTCAAAAAATTTACATACTCACTCCATTGATTTTACTAATGTAAGATATACATAATGAAACTTGGTTGTCTGATGTTACACAAGACATATTTATCTTACTTTACAGATAAAGGATGTTATTTTACTAATGTAAGATATACATGATGAAACTTGGTTGTCCGATGTTACACAAGATATATTTATCTTACTTTACAGATAAAGGATGTAAATTTACTATACTGTATATCTCAAGCTTCCACAACAGTTGCAAAGGACTATTTTTCTTTTCTTTCTACTTCCAGTGCAATCTCATTGCGACGTGTGAATGGAAGCGTAAATGGCGGATTATACTGCAACCACATTTCAGAAAATAAAGGACATTTGAAAGGCACTGCCAACAGAATACATAGAACCAAAATTGAGAGACTTTTCATCACTTAATAGTCATTAGCGATCTCACCTGTGCAACTTCAACTGAAGCACCCTCTTTTATTTGAAACCGTCTGTCATCTTTCAGAGCATCTCTTAGTTTCAATTCCCGTTGTTTAACTTCTTCATCAGTAACAAAACCTGATTTCAAGCAAAGAAAGAAGATTACTAATGATCATAAGTGGAGCCAGAATTTCCACATTAGGCGGAGGAGGGGAAAGATAGAAATTGTATCTTGGATGGAACAAATACAAGATTTTAGTTTTCAATAATACTAAACTTCCCATGTGATATCCCATGTTTTATATGGTAAAAAATATAATGCTTCAGGAATCAAATTTTCCAAAGTTTTGACTACTTAGTGAAAGCTCGCTCTACAAATTGTATGCATTATCTTAGTTTAAGACAAACATAGGATCTAGAACATGAATGATTACAATTCTTGAGTCTCATAAGGCGGACAATTACATGCTTAGCAGGGGCAGAGCCATATACAGGCATGAAGTGGCCATGTTATATCATCTACAAAATGCTAAAATAAATGATAGTTATATTTTCTTAGCAGAAATATTTTGAATTACATGTCAGTTATAAATGGTTCACAGGCACTAGCACACAAGTTGAAGAAAAAAAAAATATAGTTATGAGAATAAACAACACTTACATCCATGCCCATGAATATAACTCCAAATATTCAAACATATGTTCTATTTTTAGTCCAATACCTAATATGGTGGAAAACCACATCATCAACACCTTTAAAGCAAGCACAAAATGACCAACCTGAGAAGGCAACCACAGCAACAATTTTCTTAGGCACCTCTTTGATTGTTACAGATGGATCCTTAGGCAAAGGCAAGCTGGAACCATACTTTGAAGGCATGACAAAAGACATCCGCCACTCATCTCGATTTTCCAGCTGTAAATATTTAGGAAATTAGAAAATAATAAAGGAAATAGAAGAGACAAATAACATCTGGGAGATGATAAACACATAAATCTAATCATTTAACTGTCAAACAGTTTGCTAATCTAATACCAATGCATGGAATTGGGCATCATATCTCAATCCAACCAAGCAAATAGAACTTAATAGATAATGTTGAATCAATGTCTGTCTGTCAGACTCTGTGTGCGCCCATTGTTTTAAGTAAACTTTATAACTGAAAATCTCATATATGGAACTGAGATCTCCCTTGCCCCTTTTTCATAACTCCAAAGAGCAGAATATTTCAAATAGCAGTTAATTATTAACAATAAAAAGTTCAAATTTACATACTAGAAAGCATCCAGTATATGGAAAAAATTTGCAAACTAATTTTTGAATCATAACAACACAAGTTTAGATCATCCCGGAAATAAAACCAAACTAGAAAAAGCTTACATAAGTTGCTTTAAAGAATTACTTCCTCTCCACAACATCCTCTAACAGAAATCAGAAAGGCAAGACAGGGAATACATTTGACAAATAAGTTCAACTCAAAAGTAAAAAAATTTAGTGATATTGGAAAAAATGAACATTAATAACCTAGATAGATGTCATAGACTAACCCTCTTGGTTATCACAGGTGTTGTCATTTCCATTTTCTTCCCAACAGATTGAGTCTTACGTGTCAAAACAGGTGTGGTCATCTCCATTTTCTCATTTGTTGTATTCTGAGAAGAATGCAAAAGCAAAGTATTCATAATAAGAATAGAGACACTAAGACAACAAAATGACACCAAATTAATCAAAATAATCTGAACTACCTTACCGAACAGATACTCAGCCAAGACATTAAAAGATTGAGACGCACCATTGAAATCAAATCCAGTTTTCCCAGGCATAGTCGTTTCCGCAATGAAGTAAGACTGTTTTCACAATCACAGCCCAGTTTAGAAAAAAATCAATCAAAAGCAATACAAACATAATGCACAAAACAAATTAGCAGCTAAGCAAAGAGATTACAGATTTGTCAAAACCAGCATCGCAATAAGTACAAGTTCCGAAAAGAAGAAAAATATATACCTCAACCTCCCTTATCTCATACAGGTCCCTCCTACTCAAAACCTTGAATTTCACCGTTTCAAGATCCGGAACTACACAACACCCAGTAAATAACAAGTGAATTCAAAAATAAATTATAGACAAAAATTCAACTCATATAAATAGACCGACCCATAAAAATTCCAATCAAAACAAGCCCAGGAAAGATAAAATCTACCTGCCATCAAGGCTTCCTCCAAATTCCGACTCTCGAACCTCTTTGGGAACACGTATTTGGCAGTCTCCGTTACCAAGTCCATCAAAACTGCAAATAAACAAGACACAAACGAAATAACAAACAAAATTAGCTTAAGAAACAGAGCCAGAGAAATAGATGGCTGCAATAATAATGGAATTATGATAACATTTACGTCGCTGAGAGAGAGAGGAAGTTTGCGAAGCGAGGGCGAAGACGAGAGAGACTCGAGCTTCAAAAGCGGACATGGGTTTTCTTTCATCGGTGGTGGTGATGGAGTTGGTGATTGTTAAGGATAGTTTTCTGGGGTGGTTTTTTTGAGTTAGGGTTTTGGGCGGAGTGCAGTAAGGGAACAGTGATGGCTTGCAGAGAAGCATTTTTCTGTTTCTGGTTTTGAATTTCTGTTGAAGAGAGCAAAAGAGACTCGATAATTTTCCAGATTATTTATTTATTTATTTTTATGGAAGTGGTGGTGCTCATATTATTCCCGGGAAATATTACTTCCGCGTAATCCGCAATATTTGCAAATGACACCCTCAAGGTTTGTTTGTTTTACGTTTTAGTCCTGAACCTTGCTTTGTATGATGCAGTTTAATCCTTTTGCACTTGCAGGTTACAATCCCTTCTTGACTCATTAAATGGAATTAATTTTTATAAATTAAATCACTTAGATTTTACTTACAAAAATTAAAAATATATTAATTTAAATCTTGTTTGTAGCAATTGAGATATAATTTAATTTTAAAAAATTATCACAAATAAATTTATCAGTAATTAATAATAAATATATAAAATAAATATTTATTTAATTATTAATAATTTTATTTTACAACATTAAAATGACACTTTTAAGTTAAAAAAATGGTTAGGAGGAGTAAATTTTTAAAGTATTAATTACATGCTATAATTCTTACTCCATTTATTAGAAAATTGTGTAAAGTATCATTCAAGTCCAGATATTTAACAAAATATTGAAAAAGGGAGTCTTAAAAGAAATTATAGTTTGATACTCCTTGCATGGCACGGTAGACCGACATAGGTGCAAGCTACTAAAAAGTTAGATACTGAAACAAGAAAAATTTAGCTGTCAAGACTTTCCTGCTGGACATGCCATGCCATTGCCAAGCAAGAACAACTTTGTAGGCCAAGTTGCCGCCAAAAATACATAGAGCGCTGTCCAATTCCAAGCGTCCCATTCCCGCCGCCTTGATATTCTCTAAATCAGCCATTGTTGTGACACCACCAGCACAAGTCACAGGAATCTATCATCCAAAACACCACAGTGCATTAGCAATCTACATGTATTAGATTGCAGCATGCCAGCATGGTAAGCAAAATGATGCCCGGTGTCTGATTATAATATCGGTACAATAACGGCTTTCATAAAGCACCTAGCTTATACTATAAGATTAAAGGGGCAAACAATCTTAAAATCAGTAGGTGTCTAACACATAAGACTTGAAAGAGCAATATTAAACTTACTTTTTCCCTTCAACATCAACACAATGAACCAGAAACTCATCTGCATAACTGGCAAGAAAATCTACTTACTCTCTCATCAAGATATACATCAACTTCTGCCATCTATCAGTGACAATTGCATATTTACCAACCTGCATAACAAAATCAGCAGATACAGGCCTAAGCATTTAAACTGAGTTCACTTGATATGTTTAAGCTTCTATGTCATTATATCTTCGAGCAATCCATTCTTTTCAAATTCTGCTTTTCATAATTAGCCAATGAGGAATAATAATATGTTTAAGAGACACAGAACTAGAAAATACCAAAACATCAACAGTTGGTATTCCAGTGGTCTTGATTATGCCAAAATTTTTATTTTATTGCGTGGAGAACATGTTAGATACTTCATTTTGCAAAGGAAATATGTTAGATTGTTATGCCTAAATCAATTGTTAGAGAAAAATAATTCCTTCTATTGACTGTAAATTACAATAAGCACATAGTCCTTGTATAGGAAGAAAAGAGAAACCAAAACAAACTAAGAATACCAATACCTCTCCAATAAGAGTATACATAATAATAACAATAAGACAACTTAATAGCTTATTTCTTATTTTAACTCTAACAAGACAGAGTCATAGAAGCAAGCTCGAAGCTAATCTTGAGTTTGTAAACTTGAGAATTCCAACGTGCTGGAGAAGAAAATGGGGTGAGGATGTAAACTTCAGAATCCTAATGAGCTTGAGAAGGAAATTGGAGAGGCCCTTCTTGAGGCTGTAAGTCTGAGAGCGAAGAAAATCCAAGAGGCTTAGGAAAGCCTTTGAGCGAATAAAATTCAAGAGATTTTTAGGAAAGCCTGAGAGCAAAATAAATCCAAGAGACTTGGGAAAGCATGAGAGTTTATATAGCAAGCCTATAGTAAGCTTTACTACAACAAATTGTACTAGCCACAATTACATTCTTCATCCTAACAATTAAGGTTTTCATCTTCTTCAGCATCTTCTTCAGATTCTCAAGACGAAGTAAAATCTTCCTCGTTTTCTGAATCAGAACTTGATTGATCTGTGAGCTTGAATTGAAGTACCTGTCTTTTAAGACCTTCATCAAGATTAAGGATATTAATCTTGGGTCAATTAATGCCCCCTTTTCCCACATTTGTAACAGATAGGATTTTGGGCTTTTGACCTTTTGCTTTTGTTTTAGAGGGATAAGGTTCAACTTTACTACTATGTTTTTTCTTGTATCTCCCAAAATATCTCTTATTCTTTTCACAAGGAGATTTACTTGGCTTATGTTTTCTTTTGTTGATCCTTTTAGGATCATCATAGCCAAAATGTTCACAGAAATCACCTGGTGCTTGTTTTCCTGTAAACTTTTTGTTTTTCAAGCTGTCTTTTAAGCTTGATATCACTGCATAATGCTAATCCCTCAGCTACTACCTCAGCAGCTAACTCACCATAAGTGTAAAGATGATAAGTGATCATGCCATTATGATTTTGTCTTAATTTAGTTCTAACTTTATCAGCAAAGAGAGGAGGAAAACCCAAAAAAAAAAAATTATTTTCAAAAATCGATCTGACAAGCTTCTCCCATAAAGACCTTAGAAAAGAATAAATCTCTATACCATCTAAAGTCAGGTCATGTTGAGCATTTTAGATTTATCAGCTGCTCATGACTTGTATCAGTCTGATTGCTAGTACTTCCTACAAATTGAAGGAGTGTGCTGTATATTAACGTATTAACTGCATCTTCTGCATAAGGAGTATTTGTACCAATTATACTAGCCTCTATCATAGACTCAATAGCATTAAAGATTGAATCCTTCTGAGTTTTTGCTAGGTAGTGATCCCACCATCCTTGGAATTGTCCTACAAACCCGGCTGCTGTCAACTAAGCAATGTTAAAGTCAGAATTTCCTCTTATTAAGGAAACAGTGACATACATCGCCATATGTTTTAGTACTTCAAATGATTTGATATTCCGCCAAACCATCTATACTCTATTCCACCATTTTTGAATTGGCACCAAAATTAATGCTTTTGAATATTATCTTGAATAAATTTATCCGAGTAGTTATAATGACAAATTTCATAGTTAAATTTAAGATTTAAAATCCAAGATATTATAGTTGTTTAAATTCAATATTGTTCTATGATTTAAGAAATTGTCTAATATAATATAAATTGTTCAATCATTTTATAGAAATTAATTCAATCAATTAGATAATTTATATTCATCATTTATTTTGTTATTTAAGCAAATAATATTTTTTATATGGTTGTTTAGACAAATAATCATTCACTCTTAGACTTTATTCTTTAATTGTTCATTTTTAGAGTGATATGAACCGTTTAACCATTAAATTCTAGTAAAATAAAAGAAAATAATTTTAAAAAAGAAAATTTTAAATAAAATGATCCTATTATATCAATACAGATGATGTGATAAAATTATTCAATCAATAAAAAAAAGATTTATTTATTAGTTATGAATAGAAAAAGTAAAAAAAAATGGTCATGTAAATTTCTTTTATTATATTAATTGAAAGTGAAATATACTTTTAATTTTTTTTATTTATTACTAATAAATAAATCTTTTCTTCTTTATTTATTAAATAGTCTTACTATATCACTTATTTGACGCAACAGAATCAATTCACCTAATACTTTCTTGTATCAAAATTTTTGTACATAATAAACCTCCTTGTTATAATGAATGTGAGCTTATACTAATCCCAACACAAAATTAAAATTATTGTATACAAATTCAAATTACTCTTATATGGATCAATGTTACCTTAGCCTTGTAAATAATTTATCCTACACTAATAACTTAGGCATTAAAGAAGTTCAAAAATGGAAAGAAATTTTGATTGGGAAGAATTTTGTGATCAAAATCTCATGCTTATAGCTCAAAACATAACTTAAAAAAATATGCTCTACCTATAGTTTATCATAAATACTCTTTGTGGCACAAACAAATCATTTGGAGACTTAGTACAAATATATGGATACAAATACAAACAAGATCTAGAAAATACTATATAATTCCATGAAGCTTTACAATATTTCAATGAAGCAACAGCCGCGTACGACAACCAAAAGAATATCAAATTAATGTAAATTAGTGAGACCGGCTAATAGAAAAAAAAAAGTATTAAAAATGCCATAAAAAGATAAATATTTTGTAAACACGTGTAAAATATTATTTTTACTTTCTTAAATTTCTTTTGTCAATATATTTTTCTTTACTTGATAAGGAAAAAATTACGATATTATGTAATTTATAAAAATATTATGTAAAAATTATATTACAAGTATAAATTTTTTTTAATATAAAAATAAATAACATTAAGGATATAAATTATTATACAACTTGGATCATAAATTAATGCTATATATTTTATATTATTTTTATTTTAAAGTACTTTTATTTACTCTTATTCAAAATATTAGAAAATATAAGAAATATTATAATACTGGAAAATTAATTTTGTATAAAAATTGTCATGCAATCACCTGTTAAAATACGTGGAGAGAAATGATATGAAATAGTTTATTAGATTATAATATTGAATTTTAAAATGTGGGAGCCGATTTTATCCACAGAAATAGATCAAAGGATTGACTGGATAACACTTGTTCAGAGAACTTCTCATGTTGCCTTGCGGGTGAAATGAAAATCATCAAACGTGTCCTTTTAGTTTATAAAAGTTATAAATACGTTCAAAATTTTACATAATGTTTCAAATTCGTCCTTATCATTACAAAATTACCTACAGTGATTGGAATATCCAGCCCAGGATAAGGGCAAAAAATTGATTCTCAAATGTATTCAAGTGGAGAATTTGGAATTATTTTCTTCTCAATTTTATTCCTAGTAAGAGTCCGGATCGAGAAATGGGTTTGATTCACAATCTGTCTTCTTCTTAACACAATTTTTTATTAAAAAAATAAAATAAAATAATTTAAATAATAATAAATTAGTAGCAATCTCTCTCTGTTTTTTTTTTTATTTGTAAATCTCTTAAGTGACCAACCACAAAATAAGTGATAAATTTATGAATCTATTGGTTATATTTACATACCACAGGGATTAATTTGATAATTACTCAAGGGTAAAATGATAAATGCACAGTCGTCATCCTATCTAATTCTTGGAATCTTTCTTACCAAGGAGAAAAAGGAAAAAAAAATGTTGGGAAACGAAAACCATTCACGAAACTGATACCGACTATAAAAGCTTCAAAAATTTGTTTTCCGAAACGAAAATCAATTGAAAATGGCTTCGATATCCACATGCTTCACCATCACCCCCAAGTATGGACTCTTCTTCACGCCAAGGCCGTCAATTAATCTAAAACCTCCCGATTCTTTTTCGAGAATCCAAACACTTGGTTTCCCGAGAATCTCCGGGAAATTCCCCAACTCTCGGGTTTTGGTTCCGGTTGTTAAAGCGAGCAGCGATGTCACGGTTGGAGTGGGACCTGGAAGAATTGTGGAGAGCGATAAGTTGCCGTCCGATGTGAGAAACCGAACGATGGACGCCGTTGATTCGTGTGGCGGTAGGGTTACGATTGGTGACGTGGCGAGTAAAGCTGGACTTAAGTTGAATGAAGCTCAGAAGGCTCTCCAGGCTCTTGCTGCTGATACTGATGGATTTTTGGAGGTATTAGTTTGTAATGTCAGTTTTTGACTTTCTGTTTTGAGCAAAACTACTTCATGTAAAAGCACTTTTTGGAAACGCATTTATCGAATGCCTCTACTGAAAGGGCTTCGCGTGCTTCGCGTCAAACAGTGCTATCCCATTTGAAGAAGCACCTTTCAAATGGTCTTCAGAAACTCTCCCGAGTACCTTTTTTTTATCTGAAGAAGACCCTTCATATTTTGAACTAAACACGGCAATTTACGATGCCCAAAAGTACTCTAGTATAAAATTCGCTGAATAATTTATTAAAATGGAATGATAACTACAATTAACTTGGGCTTAGTTTGGGATCTCTGTGCTTCTACAATGATTTGAAAGCACAGCTACTGAAGTATATAGTGATTTTATTCCACAACTACTGGAGCTTCGAAGCCACAGCACCTCAATCTCAAACATAGCTTAGGATTTAGAGAATGGATGTAAAGTTTGCATGTAACATGGCTTAGAAATGGTAACAATACAGTATCTTGATTGAAATGATTGCTAAATGTTAATTTCTTTTATGTTCAATAGAGACGATTTATTGATAGCTGAATTATTCGTTTCCTTTTTAGGAATTCTTCTGTTTCTATAGGTTTTGGAACTGCACTTATTTAGGTACATGTTAAATTTTTAATCTAAGCTCTTGGATTTTCTTGATTCATGAATGCAATTATTTTCAAGATGGTTTAAACAGGTCTCGGATGAAGGTGATGTCTTGTATGTTTTTCCAAAGGATTATCGTGCAAAGCTTGCTGCCAAGTCATTTATGTTAAAAATAGAACCTTTGATTGACAAGGCAAAGGTATTAATTGTAACACCACATTTTGCAAAAGTTTGGTTTCTAGAAAATGAATTTATGACTTCTAGTTTGTACAAGGACCAAAATATGATGCATTCTATGATTGGCAGGGTGCAGCTGAATATTCAATAAGGGTTGTCTTTGGGACAGCTCTTATAGCTTCAATTGTTATTGTTTTCACTGCAATTATTGCTATTCTTTCGAGTAGGAGGTATGTGTTGAAATTGACACTAAAAGTCATTGCAAATGTTCATCCTATATCAATTTTCTGTTCTTTTTTCAATTCATGAGGTGGATTTTATTGTTGGATCCTTTGTTATAGCAAGGCGTTGACCATCTGATTTTTGATAGCAGTGATGATGATGATCGTGGGAGACGACGCAGGTCATTTGATTCAGGATTCAGTTTTTACATCTCTCCTTCTGATCTGTTTTGGTAAATATTTACAAGTCTTTAAAATCCTGAGCATTATTTCGAACTTTATACTGTTTGCAGACCATAAAAAGGGCTTGAGCAATGGCATTAACATAGTACTTATTTACAGCTCAAAATAAATTATATAAAAGTGAATATGAAAAAAGTGTCATCATGAGATTTTGGCAACAAAACCATGGAAAGGGTTGCGTGATGGGTGTTAATACAGAGCTTACAAATAATTGAAAATAAGTTATTACAGAAAAAGGTGCCATCATGAGGCTTTCACAGGTCATAATCTACATATGGACTCTTCTGATTAATGCTGCTTCATACACAAATTCTTTGCTATGTATTGACCACTATCGCTCTTGGTGTTGGTTAAGATGTGAGAAGGAGGAGCGAATGAAATTTGGTTATGGGCATATATTGACAATGAGGAACTAGCACTTTCCTTGCATTTTCTATTCATCTATTGTCTGCCTAATTCATTATTAACTGAATGTGTTCTTTGAAGCTGCACAGCTTTCTGTTTACCACTTGTCTGCTGTCATCTCTTCCAGACCCTTTCTCTTTTATTCTCCTTTGTTTTTAATGATTCTTCTGCGTGAACCATTCTAATTAGCAAAGTTAAGTGCAAAATCAAATCCAGAACCATATTTGTGAATGAGATATATATGTCAGATGGTATTGTAGGTTTTGACAATTTTTACTTTGACTTTGAATGTTGTAATGGACCTGGCAATTACACCCATGGTGAGTAGGGAAAGAGGGAGATCACAAACTTGAGTTGGGAAAACTTTGTGTAACTGTGTTCCATTTTTCCTTCTATTGCATGCAAGGTACTGGGATCCATATTATTATAGGAGGCGACGAGTGCGCACAAATGATGATGACAAAATGAACTTTATTGAATCTGTAAGTAAAGAAATTAACTTATGTCTGTTATTTTGCTGTTTCTTTCCTACTTTAGAAAGGAAAATATGACTTCTGACATTTTATTGATATTTTAGGTTTTCTCATTTGTGTTTGGAGAAGGTGATCCAAATCAAGGAATTGAAGAAAAAAGGTGGAAGTTGGTAATACTTCAGCACTGAATTCAGTGGTCCGTTGCTTGCAACATTTATTATAACTCATTGGTTGTATTTGTTTAACTTCCCTTGTTTTTAGCTCACCCCTTTTCGAAATTACTCCTTTTTCAGGCCTTTTGTAAACTCGCCATTCTTTCCCTCTGTTATGTTATTTATAGAAGCTCCTTATCTTCTGCAACCATATTATTTTATAGACTTAATTAAATGATTATCCAAAGAACCAAAGGGACTAATATTGCTAACTGCATCAATATTTATCATATTCCTCAAATGGTTTTCAGTATATTTTATTGTTTATAGTTAAGATATCTGTCTGTGCTGTCTTGTAGTCAAAACATGGCAGCAATGTACTTTTGTTGATTATAGTGATGAGTGAATAAAACTGCTTGTTTTTATGAATACAACTACCAAACATGTTACGTTGTTCTTACCACTGAGTTTTAAAAGCTTAAGTAGTCAAAGCAATTGATCTAATTGTCTGACTAATGGCTTATGTTTGGTGCACTTGCATACTTGCTCTTGTGATGCAGAAACAAAAGACGGTAGTTCTTTTAAGATGTTAACCTGGTTTTTTGATCCCTTAACTAGTTTTTGCCTGGATAGAAGACTATTAGTGATATGTGGACTTAGAGCATTAGAAATTTACCTGTCTTTTGAAGGCATATCTTGGTTGGAAGTAGCAATCAGTAGTAATAACAATTGTCAGAAAAGATGAGTTTTTGTCCTTTTTGCTTGTTCTTTTTGACTGTGTTTAGATCCAATATCTAATAACTTGCTCAAATTGTATAATCTTTATGTGCAGATTGGAGACTACATAGCATCTAATGGCGGTGTCGTCACAGCTGAAGAACTTGCTCCATACCTTGATATAGAGAAGACCGTGGTATGATCATGTTTTATCTAGTGTAGCCTGCAATTAGAAAGTAGTTTGCTCTCATTGTTTCATGGTTGACTAGTTTGTTAGCTCTTGAATTCTGAAGGGCTACATGTTCTTAGATCCCTCTATGTTTGACTTATAAAAATTAGTTTTTAGTGGGCATGTTTGACATATAAAAATGAATTTTCTGTGGGCAATAGAGTTTATCATTTTCTTAGTATATGAGACAGAGAAGTAGAACTGTTAACCCCAAAAATGAAACCTTTTTTATATCGTTGTAATATGAGTTTGACAGTATGTCATCTCTCAAATTTTCTTTTAAAAACTGTCTTCATGTTATAGTCACAGATCCTTCAAATACTTACTTTATAGTTGACTGACTACATGATAATTTATCTCTTTTAATTGACTTGGGAAATTTGATCTATAAATAGATGGTCCATTTGGAATGCCTCCAGAGGGCTGTAATTATTTTCTATTATTTTGATGGAGTTGCCACTTTTTTTGCCCACAAGAAATCTTCTTTCCTCTTGTTCTTCTTCTTTTTTTTTCTTTTAATTTTTTTCTCTATGTCTAGTCTTGAATTCCTTGATTTGTAACCAGAAGTTATTTGCTTTCTGTTGGACTGTGATTCCATTCAATCTATACAAGGGTACAAGTTATGCCTATTAATAATCAGTTAACTTCAAATTTACTCATTGAGAAATCTGTTTGCTCATTTAATTCTTAGATTGCTTCTGCACTATCTTTTTGTTCTGCTACAATTTGACCATGTTTCTTCCGGTTCCAGAGCGATGAATCGTACGTCTTACCTGTTCTTCTACGGTTTGATGGTCAGCCTGAAATAGATGAAGAGGTTTGTATGGACACTGCATTTGTATGGAGAACCATTTTTCCCCTTTTAGATGTTTATGGTAGTAAGAAAATTTCTGATGGTTGTCAATAATTCTCACATTCAAATGACACATTCACAAATATACACATCAAGAGTTTAGAAATCATTCTCTCTCTCTCTCTCTCTCTCTCTCTCTCTCTTTGTTCCAGCTGTATATATGGCATTTAGGATTGTTGCATCATGCAACTTTTTGGAAATTTCTTGCATGACAAATGGTGTTTTTTTTTTTTTGTTGATATTCTGCAATCTGCTTGTTATGTAGGGAAATGTTTTGTATCGTTTCCCATCCCTACAACGCACTGCTTCTTCTCAAAGAAGTGGAAGGAAGGAATATGTGGGCAGAAAATGGGCTGATGCGGTTGGAGGGGTTGAGAAGGTTTTTAGGGAGCAAAAATGGCAATTCAGGTCTTTATATTATATGTTTCCTCAATCTATTTGTTAAAGTTGTGCTTAATTGAGTTCTATGCCATGGATTATTTTCACTATGCAGTAAAACAAACATGTCAGAGAGAGGCATGGCCATTGGTCTTGGTGGGCTGAATTTGTTTGGAGTTATTATTCTTGGAGCCATGTTACAGTATGGTTCTCTTGACACTAATATCACTCTTTTATTGCTTCTTTTCTCACTCACTTCTCTCTAATTTGTCCGTGGTTGTTCAATGTGAAGGGATATTGCTGTTTCACCTACTGGATTTATCAAATTTGTTGCTTACATATTTCCACTGCTTCAGGTGTGATACAGTATTCTTTGTAGCATCATAAGAATTTTGCTGTTCTACCCCATTTGCTTGATTTTGTTACAGTTGTAAAAATAACTTTGCAGATCTATGCTGGATCTTTCTTTGCAATTCCTGTGGTCCGGTGGTTCCTGAACCTCAAGAGAAATGCTGATATAGAAAAGAGAAACCGAATGAGGGAAAAGTATGCCCGAGCACTTGAATCACCAGATCTTTCCTTGAGGCGCAAGGTAGCCATATCAATGTTTATTTTTATCTTAGGTTCTCTTTCAATTTGTTTCTGGATTTTGCTGAAGTTTTGCCCTTATGACTCTTTAATGATAGTGTAACCTTATATCATCACTCACATATACTGCATTCAATATTAGTTGTTCAGCGTAGTTGAGCTCTTCTATTAGGAATTAACTTGTTTCCCAATTATGTAATGTTTTTAGCTTCTGAGTGCTCGGGATATGGCCCAGAAAACTTTCATAGGACAGGACCGCATTGTCTACAGTACTGACAGGGACTTAATTGACCAAGACTATGAGGCACGAGAATGGGATACGAGAATCCAAGAGATTGAGAAATCAGATTGAGAAGAGACTATATATAGTTGGTAAATTTTCCGGCATTTTCCTTGAGAGAGATTTGTTGGAATACTGATAGTCGCAAAAACCAAAATATACTTCTCATTTTCTGATTTTACTTGTACCAATTTCTTGCAATGATGCTTGCTAAGGAATCTCCTCAATATCAAGACAAGTTTGAGCTAAGAGGAAAATCATTTAGAAACTGAGAAACTTGTGTCCAAAAACTGCAATTTGATGGATGATGAGTTTCTTATTAAGATGGTAACAGTGGTGCTTTATTACTTAAATTAATTTTATATTTATTCTGTGTTTTATGCTTTAGGGACTTCACTGTGCCATATTATTTTTGAGATATGAGAACCTCAGCGCCTTTGGCATCCAGATCCTAAGCCGAGGCTACTTCACTGGTTTTCAATTTTACAATCGGTTGAACTGCAATAATACAAGAACATAATTTGCTGGATGCGGCAGAGATAGCAACGGTGACTATGGATATAGTTTTGGTTAAATGCTAGTTCGACTGGTAAATTCCCAAAATCTAAAATAATTGAATGTATATTTACTTTTTTATTCATTTTTCATTTTTTTTTCTCTGGCAGGATTGATATAGAGATACCAATCTTGTATTTCTTGCCCTTGTTTGCACAGATTTGAGTTCATTAGGGCTTACTTTAATTACAGTTGCTGATGGACACCATTCTGAGTTTATGAACATAAATCTTCCTTAAAAATCCGTTAGTGATACTCTTTTTAAGTTTTTGTAAAATTCATCAAATCCTCCCTTGAATTGAAGGTTTCTTTCAAAATTTTCAGATCATGGAAAAATGAAATTTGTTCTTTGTTTTATGAAGTACTCTACTCTTATATCAGCTCAAAGCCCCCACCCCAATGCAAGATAAAAAATAGAGAGAGAGAGGAAAAAAAAAAAAAAAAAAAGAAAAGAGGCTGATAACAACATTGATCAAATGTAAGATGTAAGTTGGCCACAAAGATCACATCTATCATCTGCTTACCCAGATTATGGACCATCATTGTAACAGTGGTAATGATTCTATGGGATTGATTCGGGAAACAATATTTGCATTTAGATTGTACCTTCAGCTGTGAAATCAGGGTGTTTTTGGGCACAGATAGTCCATTTTAGAAGCTCGAGCTTATTTATGATCAAGAAAAAAAAAATACCTCAAAAAAGATAATTTTTGGATCAAAATATTCTTTTTTACAATATTTAGTTAAGAATATTTGTCAAAAAGTTGAGAATTTTAATGTATGGCAAAAAATTTAAGAATTTTAAGGTTTGACCAATAATTTTTATGGAACATTAAAATTTTTGACATTTGATAAAAATATTTAATCAAATTTTAAAAAATTTTGATGTTAAGCAAAAATTCTCAATTAAATATTGAGATTCATAACATTTAGTAAATACTTTTTATTATACACCAAGAATTCTTAAATTATAATGTAAAATTTTGTGAATTTTTTTATATTGATATTGTCAACTATACAATAAAAAATTGTTGTTATATCTCGAAACGAAAAATTGACTATATATTTTGTTAAAATATACTTACAAATAAATAAAATATATTACGATTGTAATTTAAATATTTATATAGTTTAGAATACATTTATATGGGTGTTACTTATTTCTAAAATATTAACAAGTTATTGTGGAGAATACAGCAAATGAGCACATTGTGAAAAGTCATCGAATTTGGACCAAAGTCGAAGTTTTTGTGCCCGTTAATGCTAATCAACAATATTGGATTTTAGCCATTATTGATTTAGTTGGGTGCACGACAAGAGTTCTATGATTCATTATTGGCTTCTACGTGGGACGAATTTATGACAAAGCATATGGAAGGAGTGTGTTTGCTTCTGCCATCTTTGTGGAGACATATTGGTTATTTTATGTCGTCTCAAGACTGATTTGATTGATGACAGGTCACCACTCATCTGCATGCGAGTCTACCTCAATAGAAAAATAACAGAGGGGAGTGTTCAGTTTTTGTTGTAAAATAAAGCATACAGCATTTGGTAGTTCGTATTTGATTTTGGTTCCACTAGTGGTGTATTATTGAGAAAAATGATGAAATTTAGTCTGTGACCAAAACAAATTTCATAATGTATTGATAATAGATTCTTGAGTTAAATCTTTTTGATAGATTTATGTTAATTAATAACATGCGCATGTTTAATGCATAAAATTTACGAAATATTATTTTTAGAAGTGAAAAATAACTTGTCAAAATAATTATTTATGAATTTACAAGTAACTTGTTAATTTGTTAGAAATAAGTAAAAAGAATGTAAATATATTTTTAATTGTATAAATATTTAAATTATATAATAAAGTTGTAATATAATTTGTTCATTTATAGGAATATTTTTAAATATTTTCACTGAAATTTTATGAATTATATATAAATACAAATTTTTATAAAACTAATAGAAAGTATATTTTAATAGTAAAAATATTATATTTAATTAATTAAAATAATAAAATAATTAAAATAATGTTAGTTATAAATTTTAAATTAATAGTATTTTTTTATATTTATAAATTTTAAATTAATAATATTTTTCATATACCTCTTTTAAAGTTTAAAAAATTAACAGAAAGTATTTATAAAAATTATTTTTTATATTTTAACATTTAATTTAATTTAATAATTATATATAAATTAAGTACTAATTTTAACAAAATAATACCAAATTTGCTTACTTGTGTAGGACTCTAAACTATTTTATTTAATAAATACATATAATAAATTATATAATATAAATATATACAAATAAATATTATAAATTTTTTGTTTGTATATAATTATTTTAACTGTTATGAAATATTTTTATAATCATTGAATTATTTTTATTATCAAATTAAATATGAAAATATTTTACAACAGTTAAAATAATTATCTACAAATAAGTAATTTATATATTTTTTATATAAAATAATTTATAATAATTTTTTGTATATATTTATATCATATAATTTCATATATATATATATATATATATTTATCATGTAATTTATAGTTCTATTCAAGTAAATATTTATGATATTATTATGTTAAAATTAGTATATAATTTATACTTATTTATTAAATTAAATTGTATGTCAAAATATAAAACATAACCTTTAAGAGTATTTTTTATAAATTTTTTAAACTTAAAGAGAAATACTAAATTATATATATAATATTACATTAATTATTTTAATCAGTTAATTAATAGTCAATCATAACTTTTTTATTATTAAGAAATAATTTTTATTAATTTTATAAAAATGTGTGTGTGTGTGTGTGTGTATGATTTTGACAAATTTTAGAAGAGATATTTGAAAATACTCCTATATTTACACATGAATTATAACAAAACATATAATCAATTTTTTACTTTAAAAATAAACATAGATTTAACAATTCAAGTGTGATTAATAATATTGACATGAGCTAAATTCTCAAATTTTATGTTGTAATTTAAAATTCTCGACGTTTGATCCAAAATATTAACCAAACATCAAATTTTTAATGTTTAATATTCTTAGCCAAACATTATAAATAGGTATACTTTGGCTCAAAAATTATTATTATTATTTTTTAGCTAAGATTAAATTTTAACTTTTGCCTGAACCCTAGACCATAAATAAGTTTGTACATCTAAAATGGCTATTTTATAAAAATAAACCAATGCAAAATCAACAACTGAGTTTTATAAAAATAAATGTAAACAACACTACTAATTAATTTTAAAAGCATAGTAATTTTGTTGATTAATAAATACATATTTTTATATGGGAATTAATGTTTATACCCTCCAGCAATCAAAAGCTTTCGTGATCAACTTCTGCATGTCCCATTGTGCAATTACTTTAATAGATAAAATTTTTAAAAATTATGTTATGGTAGTAATGAAGTAGAATTTTTAAAATAAAATAAAAATATTTTAAACAAAAAATTAAAAAAAAAATCACAAAATTTAACCTTCTCTTAGTTAGAAGTAAAATAATTTTTTTAATCCTTGTAAAAAAAAAAAAATAATTGTTGACAATAAAAAAACACTTAAAAAAATCATACCAGTATATAAAGAAATGGAGAACAGCTAATATACATATGTTGTACCATATATCTTTTAACAAACAACTTGAAACAACAACGTAAAATTTGAAACGATTATAATAAAATTTGAATCAGTCAACAAAAATAACTTAAAATGTTTAACAAAAAACTTGATGCGTATAATAAAAATATTTAAAATACAACCAAAAATCTTAAAATAGCCAACGAATAACTTGAAAAATTGAATGCAACGTTATATCTTATGTATGATAGACTATCCAAAAAAAAAAAAAGATGGGAACTTGTCATTCCAAGCAAAGGCTACTTTCATAACGTGGTCAGGTATAGGCAAAAGGAGAACCCTGGAATTTGTATTCGATTGTCAACCTAAAACCATCAACAGTAGTCACAGGACACTACAATGCAACACAATGGAGTGAACAAACTAGCTCAGACTCGATCAATTTGTATAGTTTTAGTAGAAACAATCATATGCTTAGATGACCAGTGAATGCAGGTCTTTTATACAACTCTGCTGAAGACTAGCGATATGCATTTTCCAGCAAAAATAATTATGGTTAGATGATGAGCCAACGCAGGTTTTTACACCTATTAAATGTTCCTGACCATTTGTGAAACTTCACTTGATGTCGAAGTAGATAGTGTGCTAAATAAATTGGGATGCCCATTTTCAAGCAATTTGGCTAATCAGGATACCTGCGTGAAGAATGCAAGAAATATTAATTTCATTTTTGACATGGATCATGAGTCATGACTTGGAAAAAAGACAAAAAAAACCAATTATGCTTTTATAGCATACTAAGATCTGCACAAAGGATGGAATTAGCAATATAAGTACTATTACTATATGTGCCATAGAATGTCAATTTTTCATCCTTTTACTTGCAATGAAAACCATCCACCTCATTTCCTCGCAATGTTAAGAGAAGCACCTCATTGTATATTGTGATAGTTACTTCAAGCTCCTACTAGTAAGTCTGACTTCTGCTTAAAGTGACTTCCTTTCTACATTAGCTAACTGCTTTTTCACAAAGACCACAAAGAGTAATCTTTAGCTAATTTTGATACTACTATGTATGATGGAATCATGTAGGAAGTAATATGACAACATCGAATAAGCTGGTACCTTGACAAGTCAACATCTATCCTTTACCTTTCCACATATTACTTTACATCCAAAGACTAATTTTCTTTTTCTGAGTCTAATGAATTGGAGGTACATATGATTTACTTTTCAAGTATTCAGTTATTTCATTCAGTACAAAAGAAAATAAAATTATGTAGTCATTAACAGGCCAAAACCACCAGGCTTCTTTTATCATTCAGTTGCATCTTCAAGATTGTATTTTAAATTAGCCAGCCTTGAGTAACAATACCTGTAAGCGAAAACCTCATATATATTCTTTTACAAAAGCAGCTGAAGTCACCCAGTTCAATCTGCCATTGGCAGTTCTTAGGTGATTTCTAAATACAACATTTCATGCACAAAACTCAAATGCTAAAATCAGATCAGCCTTAAGCACTTAATACTGCAATTGTATTAATAGCATGTTTCAACACAGAGTATTACCAACATCATGATGTGGGAAATGCTAATAATTTAAAATATAGAACATAGATAAATTATGCAACTTTTAAGTAATCAGAAACTCATAAATATAAGCAACTTGCTCACCTAAAACTGTAAGTGTAAATATTGCTGCCAATATCATTCGAACAGAATGTTGATTGACTTGAAAATGGTACAGAAATCTTTGGCAAAAAGCCCGTAGCCTGAGACAGAGGTTCATAGCATTTGCTAAGAAACCTATGCAAAATCCATGCAAACAGCTGTTTCTAGAAGCTAAACTTATTCCCATAGGCTGACCCTGTGAAAGGGGAACACACTATTAAGAATCTATAGCGATGATAAGATAAAACCATTAAATCAATCCAGTAATTTGTTAAGTTAAATATTTTGTCTTCTGGCAGGGTTGATAAGGAAGCATCATAACCAGGAGGAACATGAAAGTTACAGAATTTGACAGTGGCAAGAAAATTAAATAAAGAAAATGCCAATGGGGACACTGAACACACACAGTTCATACAAGATTTAAACCAGTGTGGATTACTCTCTTTTTTGTTTTATCCAGCACTAGCAATAAGCTCACTAATTATAAAGTAGTTTGTAACGAATTAAGCATCAGCGTCGTTCAACTAAGATTACCTGTACAGCATGAGAAACATCAACGTATGATGGGGAACTCCTTTCTTCTTCTCCATCTTTCAACCGCTTTGTATAGTTCCTAGTGTTTCTAAACCCATATGCAGACCACAGATTTTTCAAGTATCTGAAGATGTTCATTCTACCGTAAGGTCCTCTCAATTTATTCTCATGGAAAATGCTTTTAGGTTGGGGTTCATTAGCTTCCAGATCCCAACTCCCATCTTCATTGTGCTTGCTACATGAAGTTTCTTGAGGAGAATTTACAGCATCTAAAGCCAGCCCAGTAGAATAATGAGAACCCATGTTCCTCAAGTTATTCTCCTTCTCTGAACCATAATAATGATCAGCATGCATAAACCCATTCATCTTCAAGCTCTCAGTATTTGTGCTTTCATGCTCAACAATCCCATCTTGTGAACTAGATGCTGTGTTTGGATCAAGGAATCTTCTCAAAATACTACTATCTTCAGCATCATGCTGACTAGCATGCTCTGGTGAACTTCCTCCAGAAAGAAATAATGCCAATCCATCTCTGTCTTGCTTGTTTAAGTTGACCCACTTGGAGTTTCTAATGGATTTTCCCACGAGTGAGTTCTCTAAGCTTTTCTCCACTCGATTTATTTGTTCCCTAATGGCTCCAATAAACTGACTACGTCTGAGAGTCACATCCTCCGTTGTCCAAGATTTGTTTATCATAGCTGACATACTAACCGCCCGTTCAAAATCTTCCAACTGATAAGAGAAAGAGCGTAGATAAGATAACAAAAACAACAAATTGGAAGTTTGACACTAATAAATACCTGCCATTTTGTCGTTTCAAGAATTGTTGCAAGGTCACGCCTATGATAATCTATTGATGTAGGAAACCTTGAATCTGGATTGGCACCATGAACAAGGCTTTCCTCGTGCAAAAGAAGGCGGTAAATGGATTCCATCCTAGACATCGAATCAGAATCTTATGTTAAAAGCATTCAAGAATATACAAACAATACAACCATTTTATATGAACATACGGGGTAAATTATCGACCAAATTCATCTAAATTTTAAAAAATAGGAAAAGTTATACAAGTGTAACAAGTTATATTGATAGCTTTAATTCATTTAAGTATTAAACCGGTCCATGTTATTGCTTCCTTAATAGTCAAAATGAGAAAGTTGAACAAGCTTTACTTCTTCCCTCCAAAATAAGTAAGTAGGACAATTACAATTGACATTAACTTAGAAACAGACTATTGCAAATGCAAACTTTTTAACTTTTAAGTTCAAATCTATTAATACATTCCCATAGAGAAACAGTAGACAAAATCCTAGCTTGCATTTTATAATGAAACAACCAATGAAGTACCACAACCATACCTTCAGTGGCTAGTATGACAACTGAAGCACACCTAGAAAATCTACTTAAAAAGGAAAAAAAAATAATTACTTAGTACTTCACAAGCTAAAGCCATAACAGAAAATTCAGATTTCTCAATAAACTCTCTATTACACAGACAAAAATAGTATTTTCTAAACCGCTTGTAACATTTTCATTAAGGCTAACAAAGAGCAATGACAAACCTTATTACGCTGCAAGAAATTGCAGCCATCATTTAAAACATAAAGCATCGTTTCCCAATTCAACATAATAAATTGAACTAAAAAAAATGCAACAAACCCAATACATAACAATCATCCCCCACTGTTTTCCGCTATGTACAAACAATTTCGACAAACCCAGAAGTCAAATCGTCTAAAGGCATTTGAAAAAGCAGTTTAATAGCTACTTGGAGCAAAATCGAAAGCACAACTTTTTGCTTACAGAAAACATTAAAAGTACTTCCAAATTAGGCTTTTTGAAAACGAAAACTTACCTGTCGGCAGAGTCTTGAACAACTTCGGCTGCTGAAAAAAGTGGATCGGATTCCCATTTGTGCATACTCGATGTCATTTCTTTATTACAGTAAATTGCAATAGATGCGATTGAATTCCGGACTTCGCTCAAAGATATTTCACTTATTCAATAAAAAAAAATGGATTCATTTAGCTTCCATAATTTCCTTTTTCTCCTTTAATTTGGTTATGCCGAAACTATTTTTATTTATTTTTCCTCCAGTTATTTACAGGGGAAGGAAAGTTAAAAGTTGGTGCAAAAAGAAGAACGAACAACGGGAGACGCTGGTTGAGGCCCTTTTTTGTCACTTCGATTTGATGTTGACCATTTGGTAGTTGCCACGTGCCCACATCCGAATTTATTATCGTAGTTTATTTTCTGATTTTTTTTTTTCCATATGTTCAATCAACGGTGAAGTGATACGGGATTAAACGTTAAACTAATAACAACAAAGATGTTAAATATTAATAAATAACTTATTAATTAAGAGAATTCATCACATAAAATTCGAGGGCCAATTATAAAATTTTTTATTTTATTAATTCAAATTATAAATATTTTATGATGAATTATAATAATTTTGTGGAGGTCTTGCTTCTTAAAATCTAGTTTAGCAAAGCCAATGGCATTGCTCAAAAAGAGGATCATTTAATGATAAACAAAATTTTTGTTCAATTACTCACTGAATCATCTTTCATTTTTTTTTTTAAAAACAAAATCAATAACTTGTAATTATAAGTGAGTGAAAAAATGATAAATATTAGTGGTCAATAAACATTATGTTTAGGAAACAATCTAAATTAGGGCTTGTGTGTAAACAAATTTGCAGAGATATAAATCCGATGCTGGTATAGGAAGACAGAAGCTGAATTATAATGTAAAGCTTCCTAGACTTTTAAGCTAAGGCATGAAAATATTATGAAAAAGCAATGCATGCTGGGTGGTGGCTGGGTCAAAAATTTCAGTTTTAAGGTTATTCAGGGTCAAAAAAAAATCAACGACCCAAAAAGTTGCATAGATTCAAAACTGAAAGGGAATTCTTCATTTGAGAGGAAATGCAAAGGATCTTAAAAAGATGTCCAGAAATTTGTGTCATTGGCAGCATGAGAGCTCAGACATGCAAATTCCGCACTTCAATCAGAAAACTTTCTTAGAACAATCATCAGTTAAGGAATTTGCACAACTGGGTTGAAAGTGGAAACAATAATATCAATGGCAAGTGTTTCTCAAACAAAGTACATTGCCATCTGAATCTCTTTCTGCTTGAAACCACATTTCTCATAGAACCCTTTGTTATCAACACTGCAATCGAGAATTACCTTATAACACCCCATGGCATGAGCATGATCAGTAAGGAATTTGATAATCTTTTTTCCTAATTGCATTCCTCGAGCGCTGGTATCGACCACAACATCTTCAATGTGCCCAACCTTTCCACAATTTCTCAGAAACTTCTTTTCAATGAACACACTACCAGTTGCAACAATTTTCCCAGAATGATCATCTTCAATCACACAAACAACATGGTCATCACCATAGGAGCTGAGCTCTTGAAATCGTTCCTCGAATTGCTTGTCAGACACAGAATCACAAACACTAAGTTGTTGCAGTAGCTCTCTGAAACCCTTGTTTTTGTCAGTAACCTCTAATTTTCGGGCTTGAAATTTGCCTTCTCCATCAGATGCATCACTGCTCTGCATCTTCAGTGAGAACTCAGTTCTTTGCCTAATTTAACAGGAGCCGTAAACATATTCAAATTAACAAGCATATGTCATTAGCTCTATTCAGGTAGAATCAAATAATCTATCAACACTTGACAAAGTGTGAACAAGCAACGATTGATATGACAGCAGCCTTGAAAGTTGATCTCCTAGCCATTTTAATATATAAAGAGAAACAAATTTATCTTCTTAAAAACCAAATTTCTAAAGTCCATTACGATAACTACATTGCACAACCAACTGCAAAGTTCAAAAATAAATAAAAGTAACATCCTGGCTTAATTCTTGAAAATGAGCTTCAAACAATGTCATAAAGAAAGAACAAACTGTGCGTGCATTTTACAAAAAGTTTTACAAACTGTTTAATATCAATCTACTGGGAAACCAAGTACTCAACTAACATTAAGAACTTCTTCTGTCAGCCGAGAAATGCTCTCTCTTTGGAAAGGGGCAAAAAAAATCCAATAGATTACTATGACCTTTCTTGGTCACCTTAAACCCAAGACCATAATTGAACCATCATGCTAGAAGACTAAATCTCAAAATTCAAATATATTACTTCCACAAATCCAAAACTATTGAATCTATCACGTAATCTATTTAATCAAGAAAGGTGCTACAAACAGGAATAAACTTTCGCAGTCCTCATAGACTTTCTCCATCCGACATTCATTTCAGGTAACTTGGTGTATTCTCTAACATACTAATTTGCCAACACAATATGCTTTTAAAAACTAATAAATTGCATGGGTCAGGCAAAAAATTTTTAAAAAAATAGTTTATAATCAACAAAAAGAAAAATAACAGCAATCCGGTTGAGGGGCAGTAGCAGCATGATAAAAAGCAAGATCAATTGAACAAAATAGAGACGCATTTCACTATTTACGTGATTGAATGCAAATTGATATCAGCACAACAACAATAACTATTAGATCAGAGAAAGAACACAACTGAAGCAAATGGGAAACCAGAAGAATGAAAATTCAACGGAAAGGAAATGAAATCCGGGGCTAGTAATCATACATGTGACTCGCGGCTCAAGTGTCCGACGAAATGATTAACAGAATACAAGCATTTATCAGAGAATCCGACGAAGCGTTCAAACCGAATGTGACGAAAAAGTTGATATTGCCCCGGGTAAAGAGGTTGGGAGGGCACAAATTCGGGTCCGGAGTGGGTCGAAGCAGTTTGGGTTTTCGGGTACCCTGAACCGAATTACAACCGGAAACTTAATCGTAATATTTAGTTTGGGTCATAAATGACATTTACTAAAAATAAGCCTGTGACGTGGATGTGAAGCGTGTTCTTGCGTTGCTTGGCGCAAGCCCCTCATTGTCTCCGTAATGCCACTGCTTGTTCAAAGTCTATAGCCCAACTGCTGCAAATCAAATATCGAACAACCCCGGAAACGAAACGAAACCTTAATTATCTCTGAAGTGATTGACACAGAATACAGGGATAAACGACATGTCGAGATCGCTGATTCATCGCCTAACCCCGTTTTTCGCGGCTCGAATGCGACAAAATCATAGGCTTCTGAGCTCTTCTTCTGTTTCTCATGCTCTTAACGAAGCTTCGTCTTCCTCTTCATCTTCTGAGTCTCCGTATCTTTCTTTAGATGGCTTTGAGATGACTGATAATTGCATCAAAGTATGTATGCTTTTCTCTTTTTGTTTCTTATCATAATTGAATCTTTTTTGTTTTCCCTGTGGGTGAATCTTTGTCTGGGTCTGCTGCTTTTGAGCTCAATGAATTTGGTTTTTTCCGTTTTTAATTTGTATGCTGTTTTGCCTTAAGAGCTGGTTCATTTATACTCTTTGAATTGCCATATTTTTCTTCTTTATGTTTTTTTTTTTCACTTGGCTATTTCGCTATTGTATTATAAGAACTTTATGAGATTCCTTTATATTCAGATGGCTTTTTCAAACATTTGGGTGCTCATATTTTCAATTTTTTAATTAAAAAAATTTCAGTCATAAATAGTTATAAAGACTGGAATTCATACAATTTATAAATTCTAGAGCTTTGGCTGTATTGTTATATGCTCTGTATTAATAGCTTGGATAGATTCTCACATTGAGACTTTTAGATTATGACCTTAATTTTTGTTTTGATGGAAGTTAACTGCTAAATTATTTGATATCATGAAGCATATATTTCCCCTTATTGGTGTGATGAATATTCATCAACTATAGGAATCCCTTGCAGAGAATGAAAGAATTGCAAGCCAGTGAAACATCAAATAATAAAGCAATGCTTCGTTTGGGTGTGGAAACTGGTGGATGTTCTGGTTTCCAGTATGTTTTTGATCTGGACAACAAAATCAACCCAGATGACAGGTCTTTCCACCCACTTAATTAAAATTTCCAATTTAAAATTTATTGCTGATCAATTTCTAGTTTACTTATGCTTCCTTCTCATATTTTGTGATGACTGCAGAGTTTTTGAGAAGGGTGGAGTTAAGTTGGTGATTGATAATATTTCATATGATTTTGTAAAAGGTGTAACTATTGATTATGTTGAGGAGCTGATCCGCTCTGCATTTGTGGTACGACTTTTTCTGTTGTTGAGTGTGTTTAGATTGTTGTTTTAGTATTGAGACAGTATGTATCTCCTTGATTGAAATTTTCTACTTGGTGAACTAACTATGATGTTTTCTTGAGAAATCTTAACAAGCAAGAAGCCTTGGGGCAAAAGAGAACTTGGAGCCTCATAAAAGACATATAATGTTAATTTGTGTCTCTACAGTAAGAATGATGTCTTATGATTAAACTTTTTGTTTTCAAGTCAATACAAAAGCTTTTCATCATTCACCTCCAATTGCATATTTTAGGATCCAAAGACAGCAAATTGCCTGCGTTAAAATAAAAAAATTTGTTTCACACTATGTTTATGCAACAAGGTTTGGTGCTATTGCTTGTGTGGTTGCTTCAATTGTTTGATTGTTGCTGGGTTGGAGAGAAAAATAATGGCCTTCATCATGTTGAGGTTTGATGTCGTTACGGTGAGATCACATTCAAATTGAAAATCCCCATGGTTGGTGGTAGATTTGCAGGAAAGGATATAATTTCTCATAATTGGCTTGGGCTAGTTGCATGTTTATTTTGACCAGAAGATGTTCTGTAACCTAAACTAAGGCACCAACTTCTGTGCAAAGATGATTGTTGTGAGAAAATATTGTTATATGCTTTGTGTAGATAGTTGAATATTATGCTGGCATAAGTAGTTGCTTGTTACCCATTAAATTATGTATAAACAAGAGTCATGCAGGCTCCCTTGCCATTGCCACAGAGCAGTATATATAATTGTTCTAGGAGTAAATATTGAAAAAGTTATATACACAGCTTCTGCTTCTAAGAATTGTAATGGCATCCCATTTAACGCTTCTCAGATACTCTGAGAGCATATACTTGTTAAATTTATTTTAGATTGAAAATTGCTTACATATGCTTATGCAATTTTGATAATATCTGCTTGATAATGTTTATACTCCCAACTTGTAAAACAGACCTGAAACACTATATAGTACTGTAGCACACAAGGGCAAAAATGTCTAAGCAAATCTTAACCATGATATATTGCATGCATTCTGCTGCCTGACTGATGACATGAACTGTTAGAAACAACATATTTTCAAACATTTATTATTTTGTAAAAATGAATGTTTGGCTGGTACACAGGCATATGCATAGCCTCACCACACCCATATCCTGTGCTTGTATGATGCTACCAGCTAGAGTAACAGTGGTTTCTGAGATCAAATTTATGTGTTGTATGCCTAGTTTTTGTGTACTCAAGTTGTAAGGTGTCTTTATGCTTAACTCGGTATGTAACAAGTGATTCTTTTGCAGGTTAGTACAAATCCAAGTGCAGTGGGTGGATGCAGTTGTAAGAGTTCTTTCATGGTGAAACAATAATTATTGCCATTTCATTTCTTATACTCCCAGTAATGGCTGATAGATCATCTAAAGTTTTGCTATGATGGATCTATGATCAACTTTTCTTCCTGAAAATTTTCCATTAACAATTATTTGAACCTAAACTTGTATTCTCTTTTTTATTCCTCATTTTTTTCCCTTTGGGTCTAGTATCCTCTATACTATATTGCATGTCCACAAGCGTGTGCTGGTTATCCATTACTGAGGAACTTCGTGTTTGGACAAATATCAACTACATATAGTCTATGGAAATGCCATATACGCCAAACGGGAGATTGTTTTGGATGATAAACCATGTCTGCAACGGTGCATGAATAAACAGTGTGATGATACTGTAGTTGCTAACATAGGGGGATCTTGTGATACATTTTCTTTACTGTAAATCAAAATATTGAATGTAAAATTACTTCATCCTACAGAATTCGGTGATAAATAACACTAGTAGTGTGCATCTCACAAAATATATTCTATTTTTCTTATAATTCTTTTGCCGGCAAAAGTCTCATATGCGATCATCATCATGTTAATCTCTGCCCAATGCCAAAATGGCAATCTTCTTGTAACTCCATATGGGCGCAAAGTTTCATTTCTTCATTTGGCACAATAAAGTTTTCCCTCTTCCTTTTCTGACCAAAAAGAGTGAAAGTTTGCTCATATCGACATTTGGCCACGAGGTTGAAACACAAATTTCGAAATTGATTGGAGTCCAAGAACAAAAGAATTCCTGAGATTGAGAAAAGAAAAAACTAAAAGTCAATCCAAAGGATGTCCTGATTCTGGGATCAAAATTGCCTTTCGTGTTTCATGAGTACATGATCTTAATAGATGTGTTGCAGCCTCCCGATGGTACTCTTCAGGTTCAAACATCTCATCTAATTTCACAAAAGCCAAAACCAAACAAAATAATAGAAACCTGTGATTTGAGTGTACAATAATTGTCAAAACTAGAGTTATGATGCAGATGTAATTTTATGTTATAAAACAAACTTAACAATAAGAAAGCTTACCTAAGTACGGTACATAATTCTCAGGGTTTGTAGGATTTTCAAGTAGCTTCCACACAGCCAGCAGGGATGGAACAAATTTTTCTGTCACGCCAAACTAGCCAACCATAATGCGGAGTGATACTCTTTAAGTCAAGTCGTTCCCAGTTTCTAAGATTGTCGTCTTGCCAAAAGATGAACTATAACTAAAGTACATACAGATTATCTGTATGTGAATAACAAAAGAAATCAGATTCTGTTTTTACCAAGTTGAAATCCAAGTTTTCCAAATCTAATATGCATAAATGATTTGATGCTTTGGGAAGAGAGGGTTCACTTTGCTTACATTCCGCCAGCTCTTCTTCAATAATGAAACAAGGAAATTGACATCGAGTTGCACATTCTGGAAAATCTGCTTCTCATCCATACTGCAATTTCCCACAGCAACACCCATACAGAGAACTTTCTTGTGTTGAAACTTCACCATACCTTTTGTTTCATTAACTTTTGCCTCCAGGATTCCTGATGAGTCACCAGCGTTGGGATGATCAACAGTCACACAAGTTACCAGAAATATAATTTACTTGCCAGCCTTGTTGAGATCAGGGCCTAAAAGATGAAGAATCTGCTTGACGACAGCTTCAGATGCTAAGAAGGCATGATACTTCTTAGCAAGCTTCGGACGAAGAATCTACCGTCTCACCCTCTGCAATATGTAACCACACGCTTAGTACATAATTTTTGCAATCTGAAATGTAAGATTTGTAACAAAAAAGATTTCGAAACTAATGATTAATGTTATAAATTTAATGTTTCACCAAGCTTGCAGACGCCCATCTTAACAGACCACCCACTTAACCGCTTGTCCTGAGTATCATAATTCTTCAAGTAGTCTCTACAAAGTTAAGCTTTTTTTCCCTTTGCTTCTCCATAAACTGTAGAGATTGCCTCCCTTGGCACCTGACTCGATAGCTTACTACTGCGAATTCGAATTTCATAAATTCAAAATAAACATGAAAAAATAATTAAAAAAAATTGTAAAATGGTAAAATTAGTGCCTGATATTTGCATTACATAAATATTAAATTAAATATATAGAAGTTGTTAACTCTATGTAACACTTACCAAATTTAATTAGTATTAAAAGTAATTTTTAAATTTTTACATAATTATATGCTAATTAAAATAGTATCTAAAACATTTCATAGGGCAATATTAAGTATTTTAATAAAAATACTGCATAATAAAATGCATAAACATTATACATTTTAGCACTTTCTTCTTATCACTCCCAAATGATATCATTTTAATGTGTTTAGAGTGCTCTTCAATGCGATTGATGACTAATTATTATTATTATTTTTTTAAATTAATACTAAAAAGTTAAAATAGTGAGCAAATAAATATAATTTATTGGGTAATTATTTTAGTTAGGAAATATGTTACTTATCATTATTTAATATTTTTAATATATATTCTTAGAAACCTATATCAACAAATGTTTCTCCAGAAAACAAACACTCATAATTTATCAAGTTTTGGGTTTTAAACCTTATTAAGTTAACTCGAATTTTATGTTCATATATATGCCTTCAAAGGAAGTTTAAATGTAGATTTTGAATTGCCATTGCAACTTTTTGCTGGACCCGTTGGCATTCCAGTTTTCAAAAATAACAGGCATCCAATATTTGACATCCTTTCTCAATCAAGGTCATGAGCAATGCAGAAAATTTTATGGAAGGGTTTGCCATCTGGGTCTAATTACTCCCGAAATTTATTTGCTCTAAACATGCGTATTAATGAACAGAAAATCAAAATGCTAGAAAAGAAACTGGGACACATGATTATGATTCCAAAAACTGAACAAGTCAATGTTCCCAACATATAATCAGAGCAGTATACAATTCATATAAATTTAGTTACTCAAAAAATCCATGCTTGAGTATCAAAAGTCTTGTGACCTCAGGCAAACAGCACTTATTGCAACAATGAAAACTGCAACCCAATACATGAATGCTTACTTCAAATCTTTTGTATGGGACTTCAAAAAAACCAGGAGTTCAATAATCTATTCTTCTGATTGCCTTTGCCCCAAAACTGGAATGTCTTCGTATCGTTTCTGCATTAAAACAAAATAATTGAAATACAGGTCAGGTAAGACACTGGTTGAAAGCAGTTAATTACTGCAATGACCTCCAAGGCAATTACTCACATGCAATTGATGGCTCACTCTGACTTCTAACTTCCATATATTTCATCATATTTAACATTCCCCTGATATTGACTAATGTTTCTAGTTTGTTTGGAGAATACAAGTTGTTGACAGACTAAACACTCTGCTTGTGTAATTCTTATTGTTTGGCTCAATTACCTCAACCACAGGATTTCATTTGCAGGCATCCTGTAGGTCTTCAACCAAAACTTCGCATATTGATAAACATAGCATATCAATTAAGGACCATGATGCCAGAAAATTGCAGTTTTACATTCAAGATATATTTATAGTAAGATACAGAGTTTTTTCCCCTTCTATTGCATGTAGTCTCAGAAACACTTCGACAACCTGCTAGCATGAATTTTAAGATAATAACAAGGACCAATCACAACAAAAATAAGTAATATGATTAATAGGTGATATATTCACGGAAACTGAGATCATAGCTTACTCAGAGTACCAAAACATAACTTAAATAGCAAAATAAAAGTAGCAAATGCAAAACAAGTTTGTCATAGGATGTTGATGAGGAACCTTATACTGCAAATTTTAATTTTTAATACGTAAAGACAAAATAAAAAAAAAAAAAAGGAACCACTCAAACTAGCGGCAGCATTGCAATAACATAATAACTAGAGACAGGATTTGAGGAGGACTTGAGCATCAACAAGTCAAACCAAACAAAACCCCTTGTATCAAGTCAGGAAATTTATTCGTTCATCTAACACTAGGGAAGTAAGACATCATTCCCACATTTTGAAACTCCATTAACAAAAATCTTGAAGACCAGCAAATAGCTGATCCATCTTACATAAAATTGCCACAAACTTACAACTTATCCAAACTTCTACCAGGTGTCAATCATTTTCTCTCAGATTTCAGACTATCCATTGACAATTAAATGGAACAATAAAAAAATACTAATGTTAAATGGACATCGATCATATAAGGTATATCTAATCCAAATTTAACAAAGTATATTTTTGTTATTTTTCTAATGTTATAACAGTTGGAACCAGTCTCAAATTCAGCGTGAAATCTTGCCAACAGAAAATTGAAAATATCAACCTTGTCAGATGTTGAAATGGAGAATAACCATGAAAATGCATATATACAAAGAGGAACATTATATGCCTTAGAAGCTGAGTACAAAATTTAACTTCAAAAAAGGACGCACCATTTGAACTCAGCAAAAAAAATGGGGGCTGAAATGGACAAGAAACAGTATCCACTGCAACTCGATTATGCAATATCAATGAATACATATGCAGGTCATTCTTTATGAAAAGTGAAGAACCTCCGAAAAAACACCATCACTAGGAAATGCATGTTCCATGGTCAATAATCACATGACACCATTGAAAGCACCGAAACAGTAGTTTTTAAACTAGATTGCTACAACTTGCTCAGCCAAAAACAGCTGGAGTTCTAGGGAGCCTACACTGGCCATACCATGTCAGCCCCACCTTAACAACCATTAAAACTTTGAATTTCTCATCACTGGAGCAAGACTTTTCAGATAGAGAATCAAAGAATGAAACTTAGAATAAGTGAAAAAAAAATGTCAACATACTGCAATTCCATGGAAGATGTCTATTCAGTCTGTCAAAACTGAAAAGGCTATTGATGTGCATGCATAAATGCCTTGAAAAAAACATAAACCAATAAGACATATTACCCCAATGTTGTTGTACTCCCAGAGCTTGTGAACTCCATAATCTACAGCCTGCATCCAGTGGATAAGTTATGATTGCAACCCCACCCAAAACACTACTAACCCTAATTAATTATAGTAAAAAGCAACAAAAAAATACATAAATATTTAGCAAAAAGCAACCAAAGAATTCAACATCATTGTAAACGAGCACAAAATTTAATATAATTTAAACAGCTAATGAGCAAACCGTACCAAAATCATTCTATGACTAATTCAATACACAATATGGCAAAAATTTACACAAATCATATAATTTCAGGAAGCTCTGCAAAGATAAACGTTAATGCCATGCAAAAAGGCTCAACTTTTTTTTTTTTAACATTTTTTGCTTTCCTTAACTTTCCTGCCAATCAGAGAGTACAACTAAAACGAAATGTGAATATACTTATTAAATCGAAGGAATAAATTAAGATTATTCAAAACATACCCGTTCACCAGCAAAAGCGCCAGCGATGATGAAGGTTACGTAGATGGAGTTGCGGCGCATAATGACTCTGTAGAGACCTTCGAGGAGGCCTCCTTGACTTCTGCCCGTTGTGTATGCCATGGCGATTCGTCTAAGGATTCGAATTCGCTCTTCCGGTTGACTGATCGATCTGTGATCAAGGTTTGCAGAGAGATGTGGAAACGTCAAATGAGGATCTGCTGGGCAATAATCAGTTACGGGATAGGTTTGTTTTTTACCGGGCCTGATACTGGTTTCTGGGTTTTCAAGGGCAGGGCTCGCTTGACTTTATTGACCTTATTTTTAACGTGACTTGTTTTATTTATCCGCACGTACGACAGCATGACTAAGAAACTGATTTTTTTTATTATTATTATTTTTTTTATATAAATGTGTTGTTTGGTTTATGTTCATGTTTTCCAAAATTTATTTTTTTTATAGCAAAAAAATCTTTCGTTCCATGTTTTGTAAATTTTATTTTTAAAATAAAAAATATTACTTTTATAAATTTTAATTAAAATAGTTACCTCTCATTTAATAAAAACTTATTAAATTTTAATAAAAATATCAAGTGAATAAAATTTACAAGGCAACACATTAAATCATTTGGAGAATTAAACTAAGATTTTTAATTTTATCATTAATTTTTTTTTTAAAAGTAGAGGTTACTTGAAGAGATTTGGCTCTTGAACAATAAAGTTTAGGACAATCAGAACTTGTAAAGAGTTTACATATAAAAATTTGTAATAAACTCAAATCACGTAAAATCTGTAGTTTTTACTATTTTTAAAAAATATATATTTATACATAAATAATAACAACTTGCAAGTTAGCACAATTTATTAAAATTAAAATTTATAGATCATGTTAAATTTATCTATTTTTAGGTTAAGTACAACTCAAGGTGTTAAACTCCTCTATCTAAAAATATAACGATACTTGATTTTATAATTATTATCAATTTTTTTTAATTTTGTTCAATTCTTAATTAATATTTTATTATATTCTACTCTCTTGTCAAGATCTTCTCAAAGGATAATATTTTTATTTTCAATTTGAACTGATAAAATTTTTATTTGCCATAATTGCTAATAAAGTCTTAATAGACAAAAATTATGATTAATTTGTCACAATTTCAAACATCAAGAACCTTGATAATTTTATCTAGCCAATAAAAAAAGAAAGAAAGGCTATTATCATCTCCCTACCTTACTTCAGCCATATCATAAAATGATACGATATATGTTAGATCATGCAATGTCGTGGCATAAATTGCAATGTTATTACAATGATAATTAATAACCTTTTATTTTCTTTTTAAAAATTAGATTTTGAGTACAATGATGCTTTTGGAACTAGATGGTATCTATTCAAATGTGCACTCATCTATCTCCCTTCTTTTGACTTCATTTAGATAGTTGTTAAGATTAAATTTATGTTATCCCCTTTATATTTTGACAATAATCAACTTACTAATACCATCTTCTGTTAAATTTAAACATTAGAGGGACAATTAATCTCCTCACCACCAGCATCTTCGGCTCGGCTAGTGCATCCATGCGTGTACCGCCACAATCAATCACTTCCTCCCCTTTATATCTATTTATCCCAACTAATTTTTTTTCTCTCTCTCTTTCTTTCTTTCTTTTTTTTTCCTCTTTTTTTTCTTCTTCAAATGTCTTCTACCAAATAAATTATTTTTAATAAAATATCATATAAATATAAATATCATAATATAAAAATAAATATATTATAATATTATATATATATAATAAAATAATATATTCTAATACGTATTACAAAGTATAGTATAAAACTTTATTTAGTTTATAGTAGTCCAGTCTGGTTCAATTTCATCCAACACATCTAAAATAATATAATCTA
>CP135540.1:1704861-1722472 GCA_032402905.1 Khaya senegalensis | reverse complement strand
TTGATAAAAAAATGCATCAACAATTTCTTTTGGTGGGGTGGTTGTAACAGTGGTAAGAAATTGGTTGAAGAGATGAAGAGAAAGAGAGAAAAGAGAGAGAGAGAAAAAAAGAAGAATAATATAATTTTTATTTTTAAATAATTTATATGTGTATTAATATTTTTAAAAATAAGTTTATTTCTTAATTAAATTTATAAAATATTTTTTAATTGAATTTATAAAATGTTGGAGAAAATAGAATTTAATTATTCATCATAGTTAAAGGATATCAACAGCAAAACTTAACAACAGATAATATTGAACTGGGGTTGCCATGAATACTTTTCAAAATATGAGTGATATATTGACTATTGTCAAAAAATTAAGGGGTAACATAAAATTAAACCTTAACAAATGTTTCAAGAATAAAAAAGGAGGAGAGGTACATCCACATTTTTTTAATAAATACCATATTTATGAAATTATTTTAAATTTTAAGAAAAGTATATAAAAATTATTCTTATAGTTAAAGATAAAGTAGTTAGATGTTGATAATTGAAAATTAAAAAAAAAAGAATAAAATTGAACAACTAAAAATAATATTTTATTAACATGGATATTTGAGACATTTTACCAAGTATAAAAGAGAATAATTGTTGACCATCCATTGTTGTGCCCATTAAAATTTAACTCATTTTAATATTAGTCCAAAATGTAGTTGTATGAATAAATAATTATAATGCTACCTCAAATATCAGTATAGAAATATATTTTAGTTCATATAATCTTAGAATATTACAGATAATCCAAAAAATCTATAAAATACATAAAATTTTCAGACTCAAAATATTTATAATTATTATAAAAAATTAGAAAAATAATAAATTTATTTAATTAGTCATGAATGATCTACACACAAAATAACAATATTTTTAAATCTAATTGAATAAACATAAAAAATCAAGGCATTTTATTATGAATACTTGGTATAAGTTTTAAAATAATTTTACCTTAAAAATTTATTTAGTCTTAATTTTTTATAGTAATTATAAATATTTTGAATTAAATATTTTTATGGGTATTTTTTTTTCAAATGTTAGAATTATGTGTAATATTCTAATATTATATAAATTAAAGTGTATTTATATTTGATTTTGGAGCGTATAATTGTAATTATTGCTCTAAACTAAAGTGACATAGTTTTTGTTTAAGTGATTAAATAGTATTTTTAGAATTTTGAATATGTGACATATTTGAGGGTATATATAATATTCTCTTTTTAATTTTAGAAAATATTTGATGTATTCTGATATATTTTCAACTAATGTTAAAATAAGCCAAACTTGAGGGGTACATAAAATTATTCACGGCACAGACCGCGCGCGTGCGACGTCAAACAGAGCCAACCTTCCAAAGTTCTAATCGACAACCAGCTATTCACTGTTGCCACTGTTACCTGTTAACCTAAGCACTCGAACCAGAACCGGAACCAGAACGAGAACCAGTTACAATAACAGTTAGCTAAAGCTAACTAACTCTACTCCGATCCTTCTCCGACTCACACAGTTCAGAAGTTCGTACAATGGAGTTTCCCGATGATGGAAATTACGAGCTCAGGGAGATTCAAACACTCGAAGGCCATACCGACAGGGTCTGGAGCCTCGCGTGGAAGCCGGCCACCGGCGTCAACGGAGTCCCGCCGGTTTTCGCTTCTTGTAGCGGCGATAAGACCGTACGAATCTGGGAGCAGAGCGCCTCCTCTCGTTCTTGGAACTGCAAGGTTTTGTGTTTTTTCCTTTAGCTTATTAAGTTTTCTGAAACGCTGTTTTGGATGTCGTTTTTGGTCTTTCATAGTTTGTTTTTGTATCAATTATCAAGAGCAAGCTAAATTGTCTGTTTAGACTTTTTTTTTAACAAATTGAATTTACAAATAAAATAATTTATGTAGACTTGATAAATGCTTAATCTAAATTTAAGCTGAATACTAGTTTTAGGCTCAGTGCTGAATGGTGAAACCTTTATGTTTCTATGTGATTTCTTTACAAGAAACTAGTATTTATGAATCTATTATTATTCTTTATATTATTTTTCGAAGTTCATGTTGACTGTGAAGGACTGCGATATGTTCAGTTGTTTTATCCGTGAAGTTAGTGTTAAAATAATGGTATTCCGCAGGCAGTTTTGGAGGAAATGCACACGAGAACTGTTCGTTCGTGTGCTTGGTCACCATCAGGGAGATTGTTGGCAACTGCAAGTTTTGATGCCACTGTTTGTATTTGGGAAGAAGTTGGGGGTGATTACGAATGTGTCTCCACATTAGAGGTATTGCTGTTGACTATCATTTCCATGTGTTTTTCCGCTCAGTTTGTTGTTTAGTTTTTTTTTGTTCTGAATTATTTAACCTGTTGGGGCGGGGCTATACATGCCTCCATGTATATGTCTCCGGCTTGGGGATTGTCAGTTTGACTTGTGAGTGCGATAGAAAATTATGAATGCATGGATGAAGTTAACACTTCGTAATTCAATTACAAATTTGGTTGCTACTAGAATCCCTACCATTTTCTTTTTAATTTTTAATTTTTAATTATCTACATTATAATAAATATTCATGTGAAAATTTTCTTTTGGTGTTCAGGGTCATGAAAATGAAGTAAAAAGTGTGGCTTGGAATGCATCTGGTTCTCTGCTCGCAACATGTGGTCGAGACAAATCTGTTTGGATTTGGGAAATAATGCCAGGGAATGAATTTGAGTGTGTTTCGGTGTTGCAAGGACATACACAAGATGTGAAAATGGTCCAGTGGCATCCAACCTTGGATGTTTTATTTTCTTGTAGCTATGATAACACTATCAAGGTATTGCATAGATTTGAATGCTTCTTGTACCACTTAGGTTATGGAAATGGTTGATTATCCTCTGCATTTCTATATTTGATGATAGCATTGAACTGTAGTACATCGTTGCAGGTCTGGTGGGCAGATGATGTGGATAGTGATAATTGGCATTGTGTTCAAACCATAGGTGAATCTAACAAGTATTATACCCCAATCTCTCTTTCTATGTATCTGCATTTCCTTGCTCCTTTATTTTCTCGCTCTTCATGCTTCTTCTAACCCCCTATTGTTTAGATATGATTAATTTTTATGACTTTAAGTAAAGATTTTCTTGCTCTTCACGCTTCTTGTACACCACACCCCCACCCATCCCCCCTCGACTGCCCCTATTGTTTAGATCTGATTAATTTTTATGTGACTTTAAATAAAGATTTCTTGTTCTCTAGTTTAGATTATGAATGATTGTTGTTGTAGTATGATGAGTCAAATTAATCTAACTCAAGAAGCCTGGTTTTCTTATCAGTGGTCACTCTTCGACCATCTGGGCCCTGTCAGTGAATGCCAAGGGAGACAAAATGGTTAGCTGCAGGTATGTGAAGATATTTTTCTGATTATGATTCTCAACAACTCGTATAATTTCTATCTGTGAGTGGTGTTGAGAAGGATATTTCTTGCAAAGTTATTGACAAACATTTATCTGGACTGACTTTGCAGTGACGATCTTACCCTAAAGATATGGGGGGCTAACATTATGGGGATGCAATCTGGTGACGGCTATGCACCTTGGTGAGGAACATGCTGTCTTGTATATTTTGGATCTTCCTCTTGTTTCAGTTATTATGATGATGCAATTCGGTGCAATGGAACTTATGTATATTTATCATAAGTTATATGGCAGGCTTGATTTCAAATAGCTTAACTTCAAGCGCTAGGCACCATTTATATTAGTAACTCAGCCCTGCACCATCCTCTCCCTCCCTCATCCTTTAGGTTTTAGTTTTTCATGTTTTTTCAATAAAGATTTTTCCTATTATAAGAGTGTTCTGATGTTTAGGAGCTTGACTGTGATGAATTTGGTCATGCATGCACAGACATGAATACCTTTACACCATCAGCACCTCTTTTAAAAAGAAATTAATTCTTTGATCTTACTGGAATTTATGGATAACTTGAATGAATATGAGGCCTTTCTGATAAGTCAGGGAATTAAAGTTTTCCTCAATGCTTGAATTGGATTTTATATTTGTTACATTCATGATTTTTTATGTAGATTTTGGCCTCCAGAATCTTTTGCTTGCACATGGTTGGACTGTGGAACCTTCATAATGGGCTATTTGTAAGGGTCTGATGCTATTTAGTTACAGTTCTTGACTGCATGATGCCAAGGGGTATCTTTTGATAATCGATTGTATGACAACATACCTGGCCTTCACATTTCTCAGTTTCTGAACTTATTCATGGTCTGTAATGTTGAAATTTTACACCATGATTACTCCACTACAAGTGAACTGAAAGTGTTTTTCCTCCATGACTACTCAGCTACAAGTGAACTGAAAGTGTTTAACACCATGACCGCTCAGCCACAACTGAACAGAAAGTGTAGAATGTGATCCATGATATCCATTAGTTTTTGCACTTATCTTTTATTTTTAAGGAGTTGCAATGAATCCATGGAACATGTTAATTACTTAGATAAAATGCTAAATTACTATATAGGTTGTGGCTGGACTACCCAGGGGAAGTAACAAAGGTTTTAAATTTGTTTTCTTTTTTATGCGTAATATGCATGCTGCATATTTATTGATGTTTCTCTTTATGGCTACTTAGCAACAATTGAACTGAAGGCATACAATATGGTATACCTAATGATATGGATAATCTTGTTTCATCATTTTGGTTGCATATGTCTTTAATGAATGAAATTAATCTGTTGATTGGTTGTTTATTTTAGCTAGAGTGGTAAACTGTTGGCTAAGTGTTGTTTTATTTCTTTCTACATGTGGTCTGATAATGAGTTCCTTTTTATGGATTTTCCAGGAGACATCTATGTACTCTCACAGGATATCATGATCGAACGATTTTTTCAATTCACTGGTCAAGGTAGTGACGGTTTTAGTCATTATGATGTATATTTAAATACTTCGTACCTTTTATGTGCCATAATATCAGAAATTACTGTTTTACCTCTGCATACAAAAATATTCATGACTGCCAAATTACTAAAATTTATAATTATATAGAAATGACTAACAAAATTCTTTACCCATGTCTGCATCCGTTATACTTCTGGTCTTATGGAAGTAATTCCCTACTAAGGCTATCTTGACATTGGAGAACATCTTAATATTTTCTTGTTTATACCTACCTCAGCTATTTGAGATTGAAATTTAAATAACAGCCCTAAAAGATCTAATCAAAATCGAGTCCACAAAGCAGACAAGCCAATTTCAGCCAACATTATTTTATTTGACAATACATGAATGGTTTGTTCAAATATGACAAGTGTAGTTAGTAGATGCAGGTGTTTAATGTAGTAGCTGCCATATTTCATTCATGTTTGGATTTGGTACTTCAAATCCTTGTACCAAAATTTGATGTAGTCTATGGTAGTTACTACATGTTCAGTTTCCAACTTGCTTACTTTGTATTCTTCCTATGGTGGTAACTCAGTTATTCATTCCTTTTGGCTATTAATCTCAAGTTTGTACATTTGAATTTGGAATGAAAATATGGCAGGGAAGGTATTATTGCTAGTGGAGCAGCTGATGATGCTGTGCGTTTCTTTGTGGAGAGCAAAGATGGTTCGGTATTTAATCATTTTGCACCCTCTCATTCATTTTATGTACCTGCACTTCTGTTATTATTGTTCGTGATAGTGATTACTAATAGATATTTCCATAGCCATTCCCTTTTATAATTTATAACAAATGTTCTCTTTTAATTGTTTGGTGGAAGAAAGTTTCAAAGTGGAACTTTAGATGGTAGGGCCCATCTACATTTTCATGAAACCAAAATTACATGCACTTCAAAGAAAACTGTTAAAATTTTATTGATGTGTGGTTCTGATTCATCTCTCAGCTGTTTGGTTCAGCTTATTGAATGCTCCACATGTTCTGTAATAGCTTGTCATTGATTTTTGAAGACCAAATCTTCGAAAGAAAAAGAAATTTGGTTTCTTTTGGATTAATGCATTGCCTCCTCATATATCAAGAAGTATTCCACTTACCGGCTTAGGACCACAAAATTGTTTTATGTCATGGCTTGTCCTCAGTGGTTCTACGCCATTATTTGTCACTAATATGGTATATATCGGCATTTATCGTCAAGTTCCTGATGTTTCTTGGCCTCTGTAAGAAAGGAGGATATATTAAAGAGGGGTATTATCTCCTTCAATTAGTAGATTGTGCTATTTCCATTCAGATCATCAGGCTGCTTTTGTTAGGACATTGTAACCAATCTGTGTATTTCTGAATGCTTCATTCTTCTACTTGCTTCTTGAAGAACCTGTGTCACTTAGCCTGGAAGACTGCTTTGTCTTTGTCATAAACTGGTAACAGTTTTTTGGTATAGAGTTCTTAATTGCTTAACATTCACTCAAAGCAATAGGCTGGTTTTCTTCTTCTTCTTCTTCTTCTTCTTCTTCTTTTGTTTTAATGCTTTCTTTGATCCAAAATAGAAGTAACGTCTGTAACATCTTTGGTTGATTGTACCTGACAGTTATGTGCTTTAAACGCTTATCAGTTTTGTCCTTAGAATTTAATTGCTCAGTTGATCATTTATGAACTTCCATAAACTAGCACAAAATATGTTTAAGATATAAGTAATCTCTGTAACATCTTTGGTTGATTGTACCTGCCAGTTATATGCTTTGAACTCTTATCCGTTTTGGCCTGAGATTTTAATTGCTCTGTTGATCATATATGAACTTCCATAAACAAGCAGCAAGATATGTTTATAGATGAGTTACACTCTGATTTTTTCAAATTGAACATTTCAAATGATTGGCGTTTGTCTGGGGATCATTTTAGCTATTGAAAGCCAAACTACTTATAAACTTTGTGACTGCCTTGCATGGGAAGAATTCATCAGAGAAATAAAGGAAGTGTGGTTTTTCAAAGTTAATTATTATAGATTCTGAAACTGTGTTTGCATGGTTCTTCTTTTTTGTGCCCACTGATAATGTATAGAAACAATTAAGTGAACTAGCTCTTTTGTGTGCTTATTTACAGATTGATGGACCTTCATATAAAATGCTGTTGAAGAAGGAAAAGGCCCATGACATGGATGTCAATTCGGTGCAGTGGAGCCCCGGGGTATGACTCCTTTTAAGAAATTAGTGAAATTATACATTCTCATCAAAACCCATTAATGCGGTCTATGTGAGTGCAGATACATGCATACACGTACATACACACAAATTGTCTGTATTGGAAATACTACATCCACAATTGAATTAATTTGATTTTTACGCCTGCTGGAATTTTGTGGTGAGATTGTGGGCTTTCTGACCATTAGATAATGGTTGTCTGAATTGATCTTTGTGTTATGATGGCCTAATGATTGCTATACAACCATGCTCTCTGCCATGTCAGTAGTGTCTGTGAACCACTACATGGCTATGCTCTGAGAATTTGCATGGGGGTCCCACTGTTTAGATCATTCAAGTTTACTCCTAGATGCACTAATAGTTAAATTAAGTTTCTATTCTCAACTTTGCCAAGCTGGAGTTTCCGACTACTTTTCAATTTTTATTTTATTTTGTTATTTTAATGCATTTTGGGGCAAATGTTTTAACCATTCACATAACTGAGTAAAGTTGAAACTGGTCACATCTTGAATGGAGAAAGAGAGAGTATTGTTGGAAGGATAACTGTCTCCCGCGGGAAAAAGTTTAGGCTACCGTTGGTAAAATCTTGTCAATTATAAATTTATTGTGAAAATTGCCAATCATGTTGGTGGCTACAATAAATAAAACATATGCGTGGCATAATATTCTTGACTTACATTTAAGGCTCACTTGTAATCCTTGTTATATTGATATTTAGCAGGAAAGGCGGCTTCTTGCTTCTGCGAGTGATGATGGAACAATAAAGATATGGGAGCTGGCTAATACATTATCAGAGAAGTTTGCGTAATGGATATGGAATCTGGCAAAATCATCTGCTATAATACTTTATTCTTGTTTAAATGCTATAGAGTTTTTTCATTATATAAAGTAGTAGAAATGCTCTGCCATATTTGCTGCAATTCCTCGAATCACAGAGAGAATATGTTTTATCAGGGAAATTTGGTCTTTGTTTTAGTCTTGTGGATTATTTTTATATTGTTGAGAGACGCAGAGATGAAAACAGATAGATAGTATGTATACAGCTTTCTAGTTTTGAACTTTTGATCTCCTTCACTCTCTCTCGCGCTCGCTCTCTCTCCACGCCCTTTTGTGTAGAAGTATTGTGCTGAGTACGAGCCATCAATTGTTTTGCAATGAGTAATGCTATGGATACAAAATTGAGTTACATGTCTATATAGCAAGTGAGGTGGTATTAAACAATGATGGTAATGTGATGAGTTGTTAATTTCATTAGTTAATTAGGGGTTGTGTGCATATATATATTTTTAGCATTTTTTTTAAAAAATTATTAAAATATATAATATTGACTAAAAAATATTTTAATTAGTATGTAATTATGTATTAATTTATAAATTATGTATAGTATTAAATGAATTTGATAAGTATTTATATAAAGTAAATGTAAAAAGTTTGTTTAATGGTTAAAGTCAAGTATTTTTTTTATTATTATTTAGATCATATTAATTAATTTAATTAATATATAATTTAAATATTTCTAGTTTATTATGTTTAGTTGTTTGAGTAATGATTGATCTTTTAAGAGGATTAAATGACTAATTATTAGTTGGTGTGATAATATATTAGCAAAACTTTGTTTGACTAATTCGTGAAAGGGTAAGTAAACCCCAATTGGGAATAGCGCGGTTGCTGATCACAGCTAACGCATTTTTGAACTTGAACAATCCTATTTTCATTTATATTTATTATTTAAAAAAAATTAAAGAATTAAATGATAAGATTTTATCTTGGATAAGATTTTTTTTCAAAAAAAGGGGTTAAATTGTTGTTGTCTTGAAAATAAATATAATTTTACAAAATTTTATTTTATTTGTTTAGATTTTATTTAGCATTAATTTACTCTTTACCTATTGTGAAATAAAATTAACTAGTTATTGAGTATTAGTATACTAGTGAGTAGTAAATATTAATTAGAAAATTTATTAGATATCTTTTTTAAAATTTATAATAATTTTATTTTGTTATAAATTTTATAAAAAGATACTTCTTTTCTTTTAATTCTAAATTGTATTCTAAATTTATTTATACCAAGCATTAATTTATTTAAATTAATTTTTTTAAAAAATAAAATTACACAATATCCTTACAGGTCATAGAGTTTATATTTCAAGTTGCTCATATTTATAATACAAGTTTCATATAAGATATGAAAATTGATAGATATGGCTTCGCTATCATAATTTGGTCTTCTTATATCATTGTCGTTGCAATATGTGAGATCTGATCTTTGATGCTAAAAATTACTCTCCTGTTATTTTGAAAATGAATCATATTCGATCCACAACCATGGCCGTAACACATCGCATTAGTAATGTGACAACAAAAAAACTAACTTGTTCATTGGGTAACATAACATGTGATGCATGATGTTTACTCAAATTATTATTGAAACCATACACTAACTATACTGTAAAATGGATAAAAATAGAACATAACTTTGTATAACTTGATACCAAGCAGTAGACAGCCACTAAATTTTTAAATATATGACTAACTTCTTAAGTTGGGAAATGCAACACTGTAACTGAAACTAAGACTCAAGAAAAAACTGTATGTATGATTGCCCACAAACTTAAATCTCAGTGACCTGTTGATCTAATAGCGCGTTCTTCATTTACATCCATTTTCTTTGATGTATGTGCGTGCCAACCACCTTATTTATTTATTATATATTTGAAACTAGAAATTTAAATCCAGGGAGGAGAAAGCACTGCTCGTACAAGTTAAACAAGAGATCCCATGGACACAAAATAAATCACAAGAAGATGATTCATCTTCAAACATTAATAACGGCATAATGCTTCCACCAAATGGGTTTATCTCCCTTTCAACTCACTACAATCTGTACAAGCTCACCTGGTTTATTCAAATATTATTATATGCTATCGCTGCTAACACAAGCTCTGTGAAAACTTATCAAACTTAATTGAAATGCTTGGGAGGGAATACCACAAAAGCTAAATCATAGTGGTCAGTCATATAGAGCATAAAGCAAATCTACAACCTATTAGGAAAGGCTATATTTCAAACAACCGGACATGCTATCTGACGGCTGAAGCTACTAATGAGAGTGGTATGTAAAGGTATGGGATGTTGAACCGAAGCATAACCTTTATGGATTTAGATGTACGATGGGACGTGATTTCAAGCTCTTGGAAAGCGTGACCTCCCTTTCTTCTTCAGGAACTCAGGGATCTCCACAGAACCACCTTCAATGAAAGAGGATGGTCGCCTATTGATTCCAAAGGTGACATCTCCCTGTGCTAGCTGACTTCCCTGCATTTTAGTTAGAATCCAGTCAGGATTGGTCAAGGGTCAAAAGGAGGTGGTGAAAGATAATTGAGCAATACCTGAAGAGGCCTCCCTTCACTTTCTTCTTGACGTTTGAAACCAGTAGCAATCAGAGTTATACTTACCTAAAAAATAAAAAAGGAAAAAAAAAAAAATTCCACTATGCTGATTAACCTTCAAGTCATTGCAGGAGGGCAGCCTAGGATGTCTTTCAAAATTCTAGGTACGGCAAATAAGACCTGGCACTTAAAATTTTTCTATAGCAGCTAAAATTCAGAGAGAATCATCATAAATGGTCTTTCAAGGATCCAGAATTGCAATTTGAAAACCAATCTGACTAAAATGCAAAAGATGCATTTGCTACTTGTGATGGCGGACTGTTGCATTTTGCAAGAAACAGAAGCGACATATCAATTGGTTTAGAGAAAATGATGGCATATGCTTTATAGATTGACGATAAATGTGCTTGAAGCTAAACCTCTTCAAGAAGACTGCCGCAGTATGAGCATGGTGCTCATTTAGAATGAAGAATTACTTACTTGACCACTAAGTGATGGATCTATCACAGCTCCAAAAATTAAATTGGCAGTTGGATCCACAAGGTCATATATGACCTCTGCTGCAGCATTTACCTGCAAAATTCTCTTATAAAAATTTAGACTTACACAGTTATGTATCATGGTCATGACAAGCAACATATCTGGTAAAGACAGTTAAGGACAAATTAAGGCTGTAGAATACAACTTATCCACAGAGAGCAGACACTATCACAGCAGTTCAGCCCATATAATACCATTTTTTGGTGTCTTGTACACAATTCACTTTGAAATGTCAGACTGACTTGGTATGGTAAAAACAATTCAGATTCAATGTTGCGTTATCAGATTAGTTCAGGAAGACATTCAGATCAATATAACTATATTAAACAACAGTACAAGACAAAGATTAAAGCAACATAAAATTGTTGCAACATCAAAACAGATAATAAGCAAACAAGAAGATTTGCATTGACCATTACATGGATTTTAATGAAATTCTGTGAGCTAATTATGGGCCAGAGGTCGAATCTATCATCTACCAATAAGTACATGTTCTCATGTACTCCCAGTTATGGCAGTGGGGTAACCCTTAGGTGCATCATTGAATAACCAGCTTCATGCAACTCAGTATTTTTAGGCATAGGCATCCAGAGAGAGAGAGAGAGAGAGAGAGAGAGAGAGAGAGAGAGAGAGAGATACCTCAAACAAGGTCAAATCACTTCCACCGGTAATGTTCCACACAATTCCAGTAGCCCTCTCTATACCAATATCTAATAAAGGTGATTGAATGGCATTCAATGCAGCATCTCTTGCCCTTGTCTTCCCTGCAAAAAGCAAGCGCCACATGGTAACTTTTAAGCATTGTGTCTGAGTACTTTATCAGAAATTGAGGATCAATTCTGAATCAAAGTTCCCTAGTAATTAAAAGGCAGTCTTTAAGCAATTAAATGAATCATGACACATAGGCCAAGCAATGTGAACCAAAGTCATCAATCTCAACAAAAGGGAAAATGATAAAGAATTGGCGCACACCAATTTACAACTAATGGCAAAGTACTGTCTTCCAGTTTGTTACTATCATATTTGTTTTCATGCATCATCAACCGGAGAAAAATATAAGATTATCATTCGGAGATAGCAAAATTTGTTGTTATTGAGAGAGCAAATGCAAATATCACTCAACTACTTGTACAGCCTACACTAGACTTGATTTGAATCATCATTTCAGCAAAATTATCCTCAAAAGACAAGCAGATTTTGCATTGAACACCATTCTATCCACTGACTTCACATTGAGCATGCATCATAAACAAGAAGAAAACATGCTGTCAAGCAGAGTTAGAAGGAACTCAACCTCTATACTTTCAAGAATCTCGAAGCAGTTGTGCAGGTCATCACAACATTGCCCTCCATAACATGACACTAAAGGACATCCTTAGTTCCTCTCCCTTTTTTTAAGAAATCTTAGGCACAATAAAATGCTACCAAGTTTGTTATTTTAGATATAGCTTTACAAATGTTTTTAATAGATAAAAATGGTAAATTTGGGTTTGAAAAATAATGTTTCAATATAGTTCTCCAGTATAGTAGCACAATTTTACACACTTTTGACAACGTAGCTTAAAATTACCAGTTGCAGTTCCTATCCCCATCAACGAGGATCCTGCATTTGCCATTATAGCCCGAACATCAGCAAAATCCACATTTACTAGCCCCGGAATCTGCAATTAAGGCAACCCACCACTAATTATAACACAAAAAATACACCTCCTGATTCCTGTACATATTCGGAATATGAAAATCATCAACTCCTTGTACTGAACAAATCAGAACTAAAACACCAAAATATTTTTTCATTGTCAATATATCTAATAAAATAAGGTACTCGCATTGGGATATACCAAAATTTCCGTCAAACTTAAAAAGTCATTGCATTATATTCCCTGACTTCCCAAATCTATCCTCAACTTTATGGTTTTGTTTTATTTCTGTGTCTGTTTAGGAACTTGTAAAGTCTGACCATTTTAAATATCTACTCAAAATTGGTGAAAATCAAACAGAGGAAAACCATGAGATGGGGGAAGTTATAGGCTATAACTCATTTATCACACAACCATAACAAGAAAGTGTCTAACTATTTGATAGGAGAGTATTAAAAGAATAACAGATTATCTTGCATGAGAAATTCAAACTACATTCCATGATTGTCAACAAGATCAACATCAAGCACTATTTCATGCAACATGCAAGGATGATGAGAAGTATCAAAATCAAAGTTCAACTAGATTAATTGTGATAGGAGCAAGTAGATTATGAGATCATCCCAACAAGTTCTTTAAGCATACCATACCGTAATTATATCAGAGATACCACGAACACCTTGTCGAAGAATATCATCAGCCAGATTAAATGCCTCTGTTACAGGGGTTGACTGGGAAACTGCAGTCAATAACTTGTCATTTGGAATCACAATCAGTGTGTCAACATTGTCTCTCAGAGATGCAATTCCTTCCTGGGCTTGAACTGCCCTTCTTCGGCCCTCAAAAGAGAATGGGGTTGTGACGATACCGACAGTCAATATGCCCATTGACTTTGCAACTCCTGCAATCACAGGAGCCCCACCAGTGCCAGTTCCTCCGCCCATTCCAGCCTACAAATAGAAACTTAAAGGTAAAATAATAAAACTAAAGCAAAAAAGAGAGAAAGGCCAAGAACAAATATCCCCGGTCCTAGTTTCTTTCTTTCTCCCTTACTTTTACCGATGACAAATAACTTTGGTCACATGGCCAAGAATCCCAGGTCCTTGTAAGACTGTACAACCCAATTGAACCAAGTTTAAGATTTATGAGAACAACAAAAGCTTTTGCATCCATATATGAGTAGAAAGTAACAACAACAAGTATTTTACTGTAAGCCAGATCAATCAAGAAGCAAATATTTACTCAATGAGCAAGCCATGCATAATAATATCAGATCCCAAAGTTTTACCATTTAAGGAACAAGAATCTCATATACAGAAAGATTTGTTAATCCAAGGTATCCAAAACACAAGACAAACAATAATATAAATCTCATTAAAATTACCATTTACTTGTATCTGGATATTATAAACAGCTAATTGATGTTATCTTGTCATGTGTTCACTCAAAAGAAAATATTTCCTAAAAAATCTGCATTCTACACTTTATACAACCTTGTTATGAATAAAGACCAGTAATGTCAATGTGTCATAACTTTTTCCAAAGCTCTACATGAAACTTTCATGTTTTTAATAAACTGAAGGGACAAAACTATAGCAGCTTTCCCCAGCATCAACTTTAGCAACATTGAGTTGACACCTGCGTCACAGGTGGCGAAGCTCACCTTCTGGTGGCATATGCCACCCAAGGTTTGATCCTCAACTTTGGATTCGGGAAGAAAATCTCCCTTAGACTATTGGGGGTGGATAATCTCACTATGTTGTGGGTAGATACCTGGGATGAGTTAATAAGTATGATAATTCAAACTCTCAGCACTAACAAAGAAAAGCATTTCGAATCATTATACCAATCTACATTCAATGTTGAACCAGAATATTATATTTTATTAATTAAATAATAAATTATAATATTGGCTTAGTATACAAGACATTGACTTATTTAGCTTAGAGGTGCATAAACCCTCAGTTATCTCCCACACATAAGAAAATCTTAACACACATAGATAACAATAGCATATATTAATAATAAATTGGGAGGAGAAAAAGGTTAGGGGATGGGAAATTAATATAAACGAATTCGGTTCACAATGCGCATTGGTCCTTTATATCAGCTTAAACCAAGTTCCAAAACTACACAATCAGCTGGTGCATTGTCCTATATTGATTGATTATCACTTCACTGAATATTTGGCATCCCAAACAGAGTAACCACATGAAAGATTTCTATCACACAACCATAGCCGTACTCATATCATCAATTGAAGCTTGAAATATTTGATAATATTTTTGACCAAGGCCCTCAGGGACAGTCCACTCATTGAATAAATGGAATATTATTACTGATTTGCTGGTGCATACAACTTTGCTTACTTTATACCCATTATTATTTCAAAAACTAAAAATAAAAAACTCTCAAAGGAAATATCAGACAAAAGTAGAAAATTATAGAAACTAGTTTTAGCTCAAAATACAATCATGAAAGGAAAATCTAATAATATGAAAGTAGGCAAAATTTTTTTAGGAAAACTAAAATGTCCAGGTAGATGTCACACTTACCGTAACAAAGACCATGTCAGCACCATAAAGTGCCTCTTCTATCGATTCTTTGCTTTCTTTGGCTGCATTCATGCCAACCTCTGGATTTCCACCAGCTCCGAGACCTCTAGTTAGCTCCTGACCAATTTGTAAACGATTCTCAGGAAAAACAGGCGACATTCTCATGGCTTGAATATCAGTGTTGACAATCCAGAACTCCACACCTTTCATTGCACTCTCAATCATCCGGTTAACTGCATTTGACCCACCACCACCGACCCCAATAACTTTGATCTTAGCTTCATTGTAATTACTTGGACTAGATGCCTCTCCTACGCTCTCAGTGACACTACCACTAGGACTATCCTTTCTCGGATTGCTTACAGTACTGTTCCCCTCTCCACGAAGCATGGAAACTTCAGGATGTAGATTCAGAAATGGGTCTTTATTGTGATATGGACTGACACTCTGAGAGTGTGCTGAACATCGAAACTGAGTCAAAGTTGACTTCTGACTGGTACCCGCATACCCACTTTTTTTATCAGACATTTTCAAACAATTAACTCTTCCCAAGTGATTCTCCATTGATATTCTCCCTCCAAGAACAGTCAGCACCCCTGCTGTTCTAGTTTCAGAAGGTGTGAAACACGAAGACATACAAGACGCCATCTTATACTGGAGATAATCAAATCTCAAAGGCACGTTCAATGATGTATCTCAACAAAAACCCAGATTCCCAAATGGATGAAATTTCCAGGTTTTCAAAGAAATCTATTCCAATACCTGTTTATCAAATACCAAAAAAAAAATCTCAGAAATTGTTAGCACAATTAGCTACAAAACTTTGGAACGCCCAAACGGCAAACTGCTGATGCCTAACTAAAGCAAGAAAACCGTACAACCCCCCCAGAAATTGAGCGGGACAGGTGCATTCGAGTTCCCTAGCGAATATTCACAATCAACAAAGTAAACCCAACAACAATGGCAGAAAGTGCTGCAACGCAAAAAGTTAAGGCCAACTAAAAAAGCAGAGCCACTACAATTAACAAGGAATTCCGAACAAAAACAACTGAGAAAAAGCGAGAGAGTTAAAATGGGCAAGACCTGAGTGGGTTGCAGCAACAGAGTCCGAGAAAACAGAAATAGCGAAGTGGATTGAAGCATTTGAGTGAGTGACGAGCCCAAAAGTGAGAAAACAGCGGTTTTGTTTTAGGCCATTTTTTGTTGATAAAATGAAGGAAATCTGCAAAAAGCCAACAAAAATCTTGTGAATAACAAAAGAGCAGCAATTAGCAATGCGTTACCCTTCTAGGAGAAAATGAAAGGAAACTATTGGAGGAGGTGGGTGGGGCTAAGAACTAGAAACGCAACAAAAGGGGTTTAACTGGTGCAGTCTTTGGTCTTCAAATACTAAAACCTTATAGCGAACAAGCGAATGGGTTGCTGGCCCAAAACGTAAAGCGCAAAACTGTATTGTATTTTTCGAATGAGTGTTGGGTCTTGGGCTTGAATGACCATATTCTGTAATACAAATAGAAATCCAAAATTTTACAACAAATTTTTATTTTCAATGATTAGTCATTTATAAAGTAGGTAATTGTATTTATTACAAACAAATAAATTTGCCCTAGTTTATAAAAATTCGAAGGTTTTGAGATTCGAATATTATTATCCTATTCATTTTAGGTGGATTAAACTAGAGTTAGCAAAGTGGGTTAGCAAGTCGACACGACCCTCAAAATTACAGTCCGAGAAGGGTATGCGCCATCTTGGCTTCAGCTAAAACACCGTTTATGTTAGGGCATGACAAACTTTTTCTCAATTCATCACACCCAAAAGACATAGCGGTTATTTAATGGGAGTGGCAATATGGATATTTATATTCCATTCATGTCATATTGATATTGAAAGATATTAATACAAATTTGATCTATTTAATAATTATATAAATAAATAAAAATTTTAATTTAATAAGATTATTAAATAATTAAATGAGCTATAAATATATCATTTATTTAATATTTTTTATTTATATTTTAATATATTTTTATAATATTTATAGTAATATTCTTTTGAAATATTAATTAATGTTATATTTATTCCAAATACTAATAAATTTTATTCTAAATATAATTAAATATCTATTAAAAATAGATAAGTATAACTATTTTTAAAAAATTCAAAAATTAAAAAATAAATTTATTATATCATAAATTAATTAGCATAATATAATTACTTAAATAATTATTTGTATTATAAATGAATTTATCTATTAATAACTCTAATTTCAAATTCGACACAATTGTTAATCATGTTATGCTTCTAATTATTTAATAATTATATTATTTTATATCTACTTAAACTATAAA
>CP135540.1:1685363-1704361 GCA_032402905.1 Khaya senegalensis | reverse complement strand
GGATAGTTTTCTGGGGTGGTTTTTTTGAGTTAGGGTTTTGGGCGGAGTGCAGTAAGGGAACAGTGATGGCTTGCAGAGAAGCATTTTTCTGTTTCTGGTTTTGAATTTCTGTTGAAGAGAGCAAAAGAGACTCGATAATTTTCCAGATTATTTATTTATTTATTTTTATGGAAGTGGTGGTGCTCATATTATTCCCGGGAAATATTACTTCCGCGTAATCCGCAATATTTGCAAATGACACCCTCAAGGTTTGTTTGTTTTACGTTTTAGTCCTGAACCTTGCTTTGTATGATGCAGTTTAATCCTTTTGCACTTGCAGGTTACAATCCCTTCTTGACTCATTAAATGGAATTAATTTTTATAAATTAAATCACTTAGATTTTACTTACAAAAATAAAAAATACATTAATTTAAACCTCATTTGTAGCGGTTGTGATATAATTTAATTTTAAAAAATTATCACAAACAAATTCATTAGTAATTAATAGTAAATATATAAAATAAATATTTATTTAATTATTAATAATTTTATTTTACAATATTAAAATGACACTTTTAAGTTAAAAGAAATGGTTAGTGGGAGTAAATTTTTAAGGAATTAATTACATCCTATAATTTTTACTCCATTTATTAGAAAATTGTGTAAAATGTCATTCAAGTCCAGACATTTAACAAAATGTTGAAAAAGGGAGTCTTAAAAGAAATTATAGTTTGATACTCCTTGCATGGCATGGTAGACCCACATAGGTGCAAGCCACTAAAAAGCTAGATATTGAAACAAGAAAAATTTGAGCTGTCAAGACTTTCCTGCTGGACATGCCATGCCATTGCCAAGCAAGAACATCTTTGTAGGCCAAGTTGCCGCCAAAAATATATAGAGCGCTGTCCAATTCCAAGCGTCCCATTCCCGCCGCCTTGATATTCTCTAAATCAGCCATTGTTGTGACACCACCAGCACAAGTCACAGGAATCTATCATCCAAAACACCACAGTGCATTAGCAATCTACATGTATTAGATTGCAGCATGCCAGCATGGTAAGCAAAATGATGCCCAGTGTCTGATTATAATATCGGTACAATAACGGCTTTCATAAAGCACCTAGCTTATACTATAAGATTAAAGGGGCAAACAATCTTAAAATCAGTAGGTGGCTAACACATAAGACTTGAAAGAGCAACACTAAACTTACTTTTTCCCTTCAACATCAACACCATGAACCAGAAACTCATCTGCATAACTGGCAAGAAAATCTACTCATTTTCTCATCAAGGTATACATCACTGAACTTCTGCCATCTATCAGTGACAATTGCATATTTACCATCCTGCATAACAAAATCAGCAGATACAAGTCTTTTAAAGCATTTCAACTGAGTTAACTTGATATGTTTAAGCTTCTAAATCATTATATCTTCGAGCAATCCATTCTTTTCAAAATTCTGCTTTGCATAATTAGCTAATAAGGAATAATAATATGTTTAAGAGACACAGAACTAGAAAATACCAAAACATCAACAGTTGGTATTCCAGTGGTCTTGATTATGCCAAAATTTTTATTTTATTGCGTGGAGAACATGTTAGATACTTCATTTTGCAAAGGAAATATGTTAGATTGTTATGCCTAAATCAATTGTTAGAGAAAAATAATTCCTTCTATTGACTGTAAATTACAATAAGCACATAGTCCTTGTATAGGAAGAAAAGAGAAACCAAAACAAACTAAGAATACCAATACCTCTCCAATAAGAGTATACATAATAATAACAATAAGACAACTTAATAGCTTATTTCTTATTTTAACTCTAACAAGACAGAGTCATAGAAGCAAGCTCGAAGCTAATCTTGAGTTTGTAAACTTGAGAATTCCAACGTGCTGGAGAAGAAAATGGGGTGAGGATGTAAACTTCAGAATCCTAATGAGCTTGAGAAGGAAATTGGAGAGGCCCTTCTTGAGGCTGTAAGTCTGAGAGCGAAGAAAATCCAAGAGGCTTAGGAAAGCCTTTGAGCGAATAAAATTCAAGAGATTTTTAGGAAAGCCTGAGAGCAAAATAAATCCAAGAGACTCGGGGAAGCATGAGAGTTTATATAGCAAGCCTATAGTAAGCTTTACTACAACAAATTGTACTAGTCACAATTACATTCTTCATCCTAACAATTAAGGTTTTCATCTTCTTCAGCATCTTCTTCAGATTCTCAAGACGAAGTAAAATCTTCCTCGTTTTCTGAATCAGAACTTGATTGATCTGTGAGCTTGAATTGAAGTACCTGTCTTTTAAAACCTTCATCAAGATTAAGGATATTAATCTTGGTTTCAATTAATGCCCCCTTTTCCCACATTTGTAACAGATAGGATTTTGGGCTTTTGACTTTTGCTTTTGTTTTAGAGGGATAAGGTTCTATTTTTTCTAAACTGCTATTTTCAATAATTTTGTTATTATTTATTTTAGGATAATTTTCTCCATATACCAAATCTATAAACATACTGCAATCATCTAAATCTGGTATTTCTAGAAAGTTTACTTTCAATCATAATCTGGATATATATTATATAGTGTTTGTAGTTTTTGTTTATCTTCCATTCCTATATTCTGGATTGTATTGATAGTAACTTATGTTGTATCCAATTTTCTATCTGTCTAAGTAAGCTAATTCTTATTCTGAATCTTATGCTAAATAGATTAGGTTCTGAAATTTGTGCTAATTCTCTCTCCATCCTATTAATTTCGTCTATTATCTGATTTCTTAATGCTGCTAAATTTATCCTACCATGTAAGTCATATTCATTTTCTAACATTTCTAAATTTCTAAGATAAAATGGGTCATTTGCTAAACTCATCCTGTTAGTAATTCTAGTTTATTTTCCACAAAAGGAATTAGAATGATTAAGCCAGAAATAATAGACCCTATAAGGTTAGCAGGATTAGGATGGAATTTAGAAAGATTTGTATCAATGAATAAAAATAATACAGTATTAATACCAGAAAGTAGTCAGATATATACAGATTTAAGTGGTAATCAAACTATAAGATTTGATAACTTTTTAGAACAAAAACCTATAGGAACTTCGGAATTAGATAGTGATGAAAAATCAATAGAACAAAAATATCCCAACAGTAGGAAAAAATTAGAATGTCTATACATACAGATTTTAATTTACACAGAGAAATAATAAATTCACTACTAAGAATAGATTTACATGGTAGGATAACTTTAACAGCATTAAGAAATCAGATAATAGACGAAATTAATAGGATGGAGAGAGAATTAGTACAAATTTCAGAACCTAATCTATTTAGCATAAGATTCAGAATAAGAATTAGCTTACTTAGACAGATAGAAAATTGGATACAACATAGGTTACTATCAATACAATCCAGAATATAGGAATTGAAGATAAACAAAAACTAGAAACACTATATAATATATATCCAGATTATGATTGGAAAGTAAACTTTCTAGAAATACCAGATTTAGATGATTGCAGTATGTTTATAGATATGGTATATGGAGAAAATTATCCTAAAATAAATGATAACAAAATTATTGAAAATAGCAGTTTAGAAAAAATAGACTTATTAGAAATAATTAAAGGACCAAAACATTTATTACCTTTAGAAGAAGTAGACAGGCCTATATATGATATATATATTGAAGATAGAATAGTTGCAAGCTCTTCAACCACTGTTGATGACCCAACCCAAATGCCAGGAATAGAAACAACACCCACTAGAACTTTTCCTGCAGCAGATACAATCCCTAGATCAGAAATAACCCAGAATACTATAAGAGCCACAGGATATAGTAGGAGATTTCCATATGAACAAATAACTCTACCAGCAGCTTTAGCAAATAGTGGAAGTATATTGGTCTTAAGTAATTATCATCCACAATTATGGGAAGAAGTAATAGCAAGATGGGAAACTAGTAAGGTATTACATCTTAGTACCTTCAATTTTATAGATACCCAAGAAAAATTAAATTATGTAGAAAATTTATTATGAGATGTGGCAAAAATGTATTTCCAATCATGGAAAAAAGATCATCCTAATGCATACCAAATGCTAATTAATAATGCTGATGTAACAAAAAATATAACTAGTCAAATTAGGCAAATGCTATTAGGATATGACCAGTATAGAGGAAATACAGAAATGCAAAATAGAGCTATTCAAGACCTAAAAAGATTAAGCATAGATAATATGGCACAAATAAAAGAATTTAGTCAAGAATATTTAAACTTAGCAAGTAAAACAGGAAGAGTATTCTTAAATAGCATTTTAAGTGATAAATATTTTCTAAAGTTACCACCACCTTTTAACACAATAATAGAAGAAAAATGGAGACAAAAACATGGAAGTTCGTTTCAAATAGGATTAGCACCTAGAATAGTATTTACTTTTGAATATTTAAAAAAAACAGTGCATAGCAAATGAAATAACCAAACAAGTAAAAAACTATAATTACTGTAAAAATGTATATGTACCAGGAATATATAAAGATAATAAAAAGAGAAAGTACTTGAGAAGAGCTACAAATTATAGAAGAGGAATACCTAGAAAAAATCATGTAAGTAAATTTAAAAATAAAAAACCACCAATAAGAAAATGTAAATGCTTCATATGCGAACAGATAGGACATTATGCTAGAGAATGTAAAAGTAAAAAGGTGGATGTAGATAAAGTAACAGCATATAGAGATTTAGAATTAGAAGATGAATTTGATATCATAAGTTGTAATGGTAGTGAAGCTAGTAATGATAGTGATGTATTAAGTATTTGTGATAGAACAGAAGAAGTAGAAGATCAACTAAACTTTGAAGAACAATTAAGACAATTAACAATTTAAAATATGGACTGGTATCCCAAACCTAAAACACCAGAAATTAGTTTAAATTGTAAACATGAATGGATAGATATTTATAGGGAAAAATGTTATTACTGCAAACTCATCTTAGTAAAGGACGACAAGAAATGTAAAAATTGTGAATTAATATGCTACCCTTTAGACATAGAACAGTTTGGAGTAAGAATAGAGTATAAAGACAGTAAAATAAATAAAATAGAAAAGAAAGAAATAGATAAAGAAGATAATTTTTTAATTTTAGAAAATAAATATTTAACAGAAAAAATCAAAAAGTTAGAAGAAACTATAGCACAACTAAAGTTAGAAAAAGAATTAGAAATATCTCGATTAGAACAAAAAATACTAGATATGGAAAAGGACCAAAAGTTAAAACAAATAGCAGGAGAAGAAGAATTAGAAATAATAGCTAGTAATTATGTCAAATCAGCAGATGTAGTAAATAATTTATTAAACTGCAAGGTAGCCTTGGAAGTTAATAATAAACAATACCAACAAAATGCTATTATAGATACAGGAGCAAGTAAATGTGCAGTCAATGAACAATCTTTACCTTTAGATTGTTATGAGCAATTAGTCAATCCTATTAAGATAGTAGGAGTAAATAGTATAACACAAAGTAAGAAAAAGGTAAAAAATGGGAGTTATCTAATATTTAATACCCAAAAATATTTATTACCATTTTGCTATGTCTTACCTTTAGAAATTAAAGATAGAACGCAGTTAATTATAGGCATGAACTTTATTTACAGTATGCAAGGAGGAATAACTATAGAAAATGGTAAAGTAACGTTTTTTAAGAAAACAGAAACTATTAACACTACACCTATTAGTAAACCAATAGAATTAAAGATATTTGAGGAACAGATAGAGTGTGATAATTTAGAGATAGAAGAATATATAGAGGAAGATATGATCTTATATAATTATGGAAATTTAGAAAATAACTATAGATATCATTTAGAACCACTTATGAAAAAACTAGAAGAACTCTCAGTCTTAGGAGATAAACCTTTAGCCTTATGGAATAAAAACAAAATAACATGTAAAATAGATATTATAAATCCTGATCTTACTATACAAGATAAGCCTATAATACCAGATCCTAGAACTAGACAGGAATATGTAAAACATATAGATGAATTATTAAAAGAAGAACTAATTAGACATTCAAAAAGCAGACACAGGACGGCAGCCTTCATAGTACAAAAACATAGTAAAATAGTAAGAGGAAAAAGTAGAATGGTTTTCAATTATAAAAGATTAAATGACAATACATATAAAAACCAATATACTTTACCATGAATAGATTATTTATTATTAAAAATAAAAGATAAAGATATATATAGTAAATTTGATCTAAAATCAGGATTCCACCAAGTAGCCATGCATCCTGATAGCATAGAATGGACAGCCTTTACATCACCAATAGGACATTATGAATGGATAGTCATGCCATTTAGATTAAAAAATGCTCCTAGCATATTTCAACGTAAAATGGATAATATATTTAGAAAATTAGATAATTTTATAGTATGTTATATAGATGATATTCTTATATTCAGTAATAGTATCAAAGAGCATATACAACATTTAAAAGAATTTTTTAAGATTTGTGAAAAAGAAGGACTAGTACTTAGTAAAAGTAAGTGTAAATTTGGACAAAGTAAAATAGAATTTTTGGGATTAGAAATAGGGAAAGGTATAATCAAATTACAACCGCATATAATTAAAAAAGTAATAGACTTTAAAGAAGATATAGTAACCAAGAAAGAACTAGAAAGTTTTTTAGGATTAATTAATTACACTAGGAATTATATTCCAAATTTAGGAAAACTAACAGGACCCTTTTATAATAAACTGAAAATAGGAGGAGAAATCAAATTTAATAATGAAGATAAGAAACAATTTAGAAAAATTAAAGAAATAATTAATAATTTACCTAATTTAGAATTACCTCCAAAAAATAGTTATATAATAATAGAAACAGATGGAAGCCTAGAAGGATGGGGAGGAATTCTTAAATGGAAACCTAATAAAGAAGATCCTAGAAATATGGAAAAAAATTAGTAGATATACCAGTGGAAAGTATAAGATAAAAGTAACAACTATTGATGCAGAAATTCTAGCATGCATTAATACTTTAGAAAAATTTAAGATTTTTATTTTTGATAAATTAGAATATACTCTCAGAACAAATTGTCAAGTTATAGTAAAATTTTATAACAAAATAAATAGTAGCAAGTTAAGTACTAATAGATGGATAAAATTCATATATTATATTAAAATCACTGGAGTATATTGTAAAATAGAACATGTCAAGGCTAAAGAAAATTTTCTTGCAGATAAATTATCCAGAATTATTGACAACGGATAAATAAAAAATTAGTTTCAATAATTCTTATTAGACATGTAATCTTATACATCTTGGCATTATTAACTCATGCATAGTGGCTTTGTACAAACTTCAATTTTGTTGTAGATACCAACGCAAGTCAGGAGTCCACTAAGCTCACTAACATATTCTTATCATGCATAAGTAGACAAAATAAAGCATAGTAGAAAGTTTAGTGACACTAATAATTTTAAATTCTTTTTGCAGAAATGGCAGGAACCTCCCAACAACCTACTTCTTATTTCTTTGGCCCATACACTTTGGCAACCTTCCCTTCAGGAACCAACCTCTCTTTTAGGTCAACATTTAATCTTAGGCCTGAACAAAAATGTCTTCTTGACAACCTCTGGAACTCCAACCAAAAAACCAAAACAGACATTCTCCATGCCTTAAGTAGTTACTTAAATTCCCTAAACATTGAACAAAACTTAAGGAATGATCTCTTATCAGCACAGTCTCCTACTCTTGAACCACAAACTCCTCTCTTACTCAAAAAGAATGTAAAATTACTAAAAGCAGAATTGAGCTCAAAAAATGAAAAAATAAGAGAATTAGAAAGAAAGATACAAAAAATAGAAGAAGAGCTCAAAGAGAGAAAAGAAGGAGAAGAAAAAATGAAAAAAGAAATAATAGAGTGGAAAAATGAAGATAAGGAAAAATATGACTATAAAAAATTATTGGTTCCAGTCTTCAATACCCCTGCTGAAAAAATAATATTAAAATTTGTCCTCTCCGACAGACTTGCAAAGATGGTAAGAGTTCAAGAATTCTTAAAATCTCAAATTCAGAATGAACAATTACCAGAGGGAATGGGTATTACAGCCATGCATTACAAGGCCCAAGATCATGAGATACTTGGGGTATGTATATGCAAGAAAGGCTTACTCTTCTTCAAAGCCACAGCCCATCTTGACCATTGGGATGATACTATTATCCCATTAAAAACCCTGTTTGAAATGGGCTTTGTATCAAGAATAGTGGTCTCTCACCCTATTCAAATTAAAAAATTCATAGAACCACTATCCTGAAAATTGGCTTAAATCCTACATGAATACTTTGCACTCTAAAGATGCATTGAAGGCTTTCTGAATATCCAAATAGCCTCCATCCCAACTAGTTATTCTACAGGATATCCCGAAGAGGTAAAGATGGAACTACTAATAGAAGCATTTCCTTATTCATCACCTTCTTGTTACCAAATTAATCCCAGAAGATTGCCTGAAGTAGAATCCTCTACAGTAGAAAATATTATAAATTCTAGAAATCTACTTCTCTTGGCACAAAGATTCTTGTCCTGGACTTTTAATTATCTAATGCATATGGAAGACAGGAGGATGAAGGTGTTCACTAAACATACAAATTTCAAAGTTTATTCACCTTTTCTGGGACAAATTACTGATGATCAAAGTATTAAAGATCACTTTTTTTCTATCAGAGCCCATTTTGATGTAGACAATTTTAAAGACTATCAAAGAATGCCTGATACAGATGATGAATATGACAATGATCTTATCGACTTGGATGAAGATTAAGTGACAAGAAGAATCTCCCTGCCAGTAGTCCACTACAGCTGTCCAGCCACCTACAACCTTTATAGCTGTATTTTGTTTCTTTTAAAAAGTAATCATAGTTTGTAATATTTTAAGCTTTCTTTTTGTTAACTAGAGTCAAGATTAATCACAATAAGTTTAACTATGATTAATTTAGAGTTGTATATATACCCTCTCATTTTAATAAGAAAGGCAGATCGAATTACAATTCTAAAATCTCTAAAATCTCTCAAATCTTCTTACTTTCTTTAAGCAACATATTCTGCGAAGGTAGAGAGACATTCCCTTCTCAGTCTTATTTCATATCCTCAACATCAACTCTTCTATTCTGATTGTTGGTTTCTTTAAACAACTGTGGTAAATTTAATTTTCTGCAAAAATACTATTTGTGTACAGTAGTTGTTAGAATGTTAGGCTAGAAACTCTTTATATCAAGAATAGTACAAGGTTGCTAAGATCAAACGAGTGAAAAAGAAAAAAAAAAAAACTCCTTTTAATTTTCGCTTTCTTATTATCTTATTATGGGAAAGATGGCGACATAATTTGAGCGTTCTCTCTCATATTCCAGGAAAGTTTAAGCTCTTAGTACAGCCTTCTTCTTGTTCCCAGAACAGATTTTAAGAAGTTTGCGTACTCTTTCTCCTTCTGACCTCACCCCTAATTTGGTATCAGAGCAAAAAAGAAATTAAGTTTAACTAATTAAAGTCTTTATGATTAAGCAAATCTTCTTGAAAACTTGTTTAGGATGAAAAAACTGTTATAGAGGTAAGGTGAAGTACTAGGCAGAAGCTTGGAAGCTGATAAGACCTAGGTGTAGCTGAAAACTTGCGGAGTTATAATAAATCTCAAAACATGACTAGTAAAGAAGAAAAGGTACTTCATAGGCTTAATTATTTAAACTTAGACACAGGAGTATACCAAAGAAGGAAATCTGTAGATAAAAAATTTTTAATTTATTTTTTTGAAAATAGTTTTAATCATAAATTTCACTCGAAAGATCTGCAGTTGAACACTATTTCTTATATAACTTATCATATTTTACATAATCAATTAGCTTTAAGCCAAAGCCAAGATATAATTTTCAGAAATTACTTAAATATTTTACAAAAACAACGTCATAAAATAGATAGTTTAATAGAAAATGTTAAGATTATACAAAGTAGTTTAGATTTTAATAGATTTAGCAAATTACCTACTAAGGAAGATATAGAATCATTAATAAAAATGATTGAAAAAGAACCTAAAAAAGTAAAACATAGTATAGTAGAATTAGTTATAAAATTAAAAGAAACAGTTAATAATCTAGAACAAAAAGTAGATAACTTAGAAAGGAAATTAAGCATATTAAATTCTTTAAAAAATAAACTAGAATTACTAACAGGATGAGTTTAGCAAATGACCCATTTTATCTTAGAAATTTAGAAATGTTAGAAAATAATAGAGTGGAAAAACGAGGATAAGGAAAAATATGATCATAAAAAATTATTGGTTCCAGTCTTTAATACCCCTGTTGAAAAAATAATATTAAAATTTGTCCTCTCCGACTACGATGTTTTTTCTTGTATCTCCCAAAATATCTCTTATTCTTTTCATAAGGAGATTTACTTGGCTTATGTTTTCTTTTGTTGATCCTTTTAGGATCATAACAGCCAAAATGTTCACAGAAATCACCTGGTGCTTGTTTTCCTATAAACATTTTGTTTTTCAAGCTGTCTTTTAAGCTTGATATCACTGCATAATGCTAATCCCTCAGCTACTACCTCAGCAGCTAACTCACCATAAGTGTAAAGATGATAAGTGATCATGCCATTATGATTTTGTCTTAATTTAGTTCTAACTTTATCAGCAAAGAGAGGAGGAAAACCCAAAAAAAAAAAATTATTTTCAAAAATCGATCTGACAAGCTTCTCCCATAAAGACCTTAGAAAAGAATAAATCTCTATACCATCTAAAGTCAGGTCATGTTGAGCATTTTAGATTTATCAGCTGCTCATGACTTGTATCAGTCTGATTGCTAGTACTTCCTACAAATTGAAGGAGTGTGCTGTATATTAACGTATTAACTGCATCTTCTGCATAAGGAGTATTTGTACCAATTATACTAGCCTCTATCATAGACTCAATAGCATTAAAGATTGAATCCTTCTGAGTTTTTGCTAGGTAGTGATCCCACCATCCTTGGAATTGTCCTACAAACCCGGCTGCTGTCAACTAAGCAATGTTAAAGTCAGAATTTCCTCTTATTAAGGAAACAGTGACATACATCGCCATATGTTTTAGTACTTCAAATGATTTGATATTCCGCCAAACCATCTATACTCTATTCCACCATTTTTGAATTGGCACCAAAATTAATGCTTTTGAATATTATCTTGAATAAATTTATCCGAGTAGTTATAATGACAAATTTCATAGTTAAATTTAAGATTTAAAATCCAAGATATTATAGTTGTTTAAATTCAATATTGTTCTATGATTTAAGAAATTGTCTAATATAATATAAATTGTTCAATCATTTTATAGAAATTAATTCAATCAATTAGATAATTTATATTCATCATTTATTTTGTTATTTAAGCAAATAATATTTTTTATTTGGTTGTTTAGAGAAATAATAATTCACTCTTAGACTTTATTCTTTAATTGTTCACTTTTAGAGTGATATGAACCGTTTAGCCATTAAATTCTAGTAAAATAAAAGAAAATAATTTTAAAAAAGAAAATTTTAAATAGAATAATCTTATTATGTCAATACAGGTAATATAATAAAATTATTCAATCAATAAAAAGAAAAAGATTTATTTATTAGTTATGAATAGAAAAAGTAAAAAAAATGGTCATATAAATTTCTTTCATTATATTAATTGAAAGTGAAATATATATTTTTTTTTTATTTATTACCAATAAATAAATCTTTTCTTCTTCATTTATTAAATAGTCTTACTATATCACTCATTTGACGTAATAGAATCAATTCACCTAATACTTTCTTATATCAAAATTTTTGTACATAATAAACCTCTTTGTTATAATGAATGTGAGCTTATACTAATCCCAACACAAAATTAAAATTATTGTATACAAATTCAAATTACTCTTATATGGATCAATGTTACCTTAGCCTTGTAAATAATTTATCCTACACTAATAACTTAGGCATTAAAGAAGTTCAAAAATGGAAAGAAATTTTGATTGGGAAGAATTTTGTGATCAAAATCTCATGCTTATAGCTCAAAACATAACTTAAAAAAATATGCTCTACCTATAGTTTATCATAAATACTCTTTGTGGCACAAACAAATCATTTGGAGACTTAGTACAAATATATGGATACAAATACAAACAAGATCTAGAAAATACTATATAATTCCATGAAGCTTTACAATATTTCAATGAAGCAACAGCCGCGTACGACAACCAAAAGAATATCAAATTAATGTAAATTAGTGAGACCGGCTAATAGAAAAAAAAAAGTATTAAAAATGCCATAAAAAGATAAATATTTTGTAAACACGTGTAAAATATTATTTTTACTTTCTTAAATTTCTTTTGTCAATATATTTTTCTTTACTTGATAAGGAAAAAATTACGATATTATGTAATTTATAAAAATATTATGTAAAAATTATATTACAAGTATAAATTTTTTTTAATATAAAAATAAATAACATTAAGGATATAAATTATTATACAACTTGGATCATAAATTAATGCTATATATTTTATATTATTTTTATTTTAAAGTACTTTTATTTACTCTTATTCAAAATATTAGAAAATATAAGAAATATTATAATACTGGAAAATTAATTTTGTATAAAAATTGTCATGCAATCACCTGTTAAAATACGTGGAGAGAAATGATATGAAATAGTTTATTAGATTATAATATTGAATTTTAAAATGTGGGAGCCGATTTTATCCACAGAAATAGATCAAAGGATTGACTGGATAACACTTGTTCAGAGAACTTCTCATGTTGCCTTGCGGGTGAAATGAAAATCATCAAACGTGTCCTTTTAGTTTATAAAAGTTATAAATACGTTCAAAATTTTACATAATGTTTCAAATTCGTCCTTATCATTACAAAATTACCTACAGTGATTGGAATATCCAGCCCAGGATAAGGGCAAAAAATTGATTCTCAAATGTATTCAAGTGGAGAATTTGGAATTATTTTCTTCTCAATTTTATTCCTAGTAAGAGTCCGGATCGAGAAATGGGTTTGATTCACAATCTGTCTTCTTCTTAACACAATTTTTTATTAAAAAAATAAAATAAAATAATTTAAATAATAATAAATTAGTAGCAATCTCTCTCTGTTTTTTTTTTTATTTGTAAATCTCTTAAGTGACCAACCACAAAATAAGTGATAAATTTATGAATCTATTGGTTATATTTACATACCACAGGGATTAATTTGATAATTACTCAAGGGTAAAATGATAAATGCACAGTCGTCATCCTATCTAATTCTTGGAATCTTTCTTACCAAGGAGAAAAAGGAAAAAAAAATGTTGGGAAACGAAAACCATTCACGAAACTGATACCGACTATAAAAGCTTCAAAAATTTGTTTTCCGAAACGAAAATCAATTGAAAATGGCTTCGATATCCACATGCTTCACCATCACCCCCAAGTATGGACTCTTCTTCACGCCAAGGCCGTCAATTAATCTAAAACCTCCCGATTCTTTTTCGAGAATCCAAACACTTGGTTTCCCGAGAATCTCCGGGAAATTCCCCAACTCTCGGGTTTTGGTTCCGGTTGTTAAAGCGAGCAGCGATGTCACGGTTGGAGTGGGACCTGGAAGAATTGTGGAGAGCGATAAGTTGCCGTCCGATGTGAGAAACCGAACGATGGACGCCGTTGATTCGTGTGGCGGTAGGGTTACGATTGGTGACGTGGCGAGTAAAGCTGGACTTAAGTTGAATGAAGCTCAGAAGGCTCTCCAGGCTCTTGCTGCTGATACTGATGGATTTTTGGAGGTATTAGTTTGTAATGTCAGTTTTTGACTTTCTGTTTTGAGCAAAACTACTTCATGTAAAAGCACTTTTTGGAAACGCATTTATCGAATGCCTCTACTGAAAGGGCTTCGCGTGCTTCGCGTCAAACAGTGCTATCCCATTTGAAGAAGCACCTTTCAAATGGTCTTCAGAAACTCTCCCGAGTACCTTTTTTTTATCTGAAGAAGACCCTTCATATTTTGAACTAAACACGGCAATTTACGATGCCCAAAAGTACTCTAGTATAAAATTCGCTGAATAATTTATTAAAATGGAATGATAACTACAATTAACTTGGGCTTAGTTTGGGATCTCTGTGCTTCTACAATGATTTGAAAGCACAGCTACTGAAGTATATAGTGATTTTATTCCACAACTACTGGAGCTTCGAAGCCACAGCACCTCAATCTCAAACATAGCTTAGGATTTAGAGAATGGATGTAAAGTTTGCATGTAACATGGCTTAGAAATGGTAACAATACAGTATCTTGATTGAAATGATTGCTAAATGTTAATTTCTTTTATGTTCAATAGAGACGATTTATTGATAGCTGAATTATTCGTTTCCTTTTTAGGAATTCTTCTGTTTCTATAGGTTTTGGAACTGCACTTATTTAGGTACATGTTAAATTTTTAATCTAAGCTCTTGGATTTTCTTGATTCATGAATGCAATTATTTTCAAGATGGTTTAAACAGGTCTCGGATGAAGGTGATGTCTTGTATGTTTTTCCAAAGGATTATCGTGCAAAGCTTGCTGCCAAGTCATTTATGTTAAAAATAGAACCTTTGATTGACAAGGCAAAGGTATTAATTGTAACACCACATTTTGCAAAAGTTTGGTTTCTAGAAAATGAATTTATGACTTCTAGTTTGTACAAGGACCAAAATATGATGCATTCTATGATTGGCAGGGTGCAGCTGAATATTCAATAAGGGTTGTCTTTGGGACAGCTCTTATAGCTTCAATTGTTATTGTTTTCACTGCAATTATTGCTATTCTTTCGAGTAGGAGGTATGTGTTGAAATTGACACTAAAAGTCATTGCAAATGTTCATCCTATATCAATTTTCTGTTCTTTTTTCAATTCATGAGGTGGATTTTATTGTTGGATCCTTTGTTATAGCAAGGCGTTGACCATCTGATTTTTGATAGCAGTGATGATGATGATCGTGGGAGACGACGCAGGTCATTTGATTCAGGATTCAGTTTTTACATCTCTCCTTCTGATCTGTTTTGGTAAATATTTACAAGTCTTTAAAATCCTGAGCATTATTTCGAACTTTATACTGTTTGCAGACCATAAAAAGGGCTTGAGCAATGGCATTAACATAGTACTTATTTACAGCTCAAAATAAATTATATAAAAGTGAATATGAAAAAAGTGTCATCATGAGATTTTGGCAACAAAACCATGGAAAGGGTTGCGTGATGGGTGTTAATACAGAGCTTACAAATAATTGAAAATAAGTTATTACAGAAAAAGGTGCCATCATGAGGCTTTCACAGGTCATAATCTACATATGGACTCTTCTGATTAATGCTGCTTCATACACAAATTCTTTGCTATGTATTGACCACTATCGCTCTTGGTGTTGGTTAAGATGTGAGAAGGAGGAGCGAATGAAATTTGGTTATGGGCATATATTGACAATGAGGAACTAGCACTTTTCTTGCATTTTCTATTCATCTATTGTCTGCCTAATTCATTATTAACTGAATGTGTTCTTTGAAGCTGCACAGCATTCTGTTTACCACTTGTCTGCTGTCATCTCTTCCAGACCCTTTCTCTTTTATTCTCCTTTGTTTTTAATGATTCTTCTGCGTGAACCATTCTAATTAGCAAAGTTAAGTGCAAAATCAAATCCAGAACCATATTTGTGAATGAGATATATATGTCAGATGGTATTATAGGTTTTGACAATTTTTACTTTGACTTTGAATGTTGTAATGGACCTGGCAATTACACCCATGGTGAGTAGAGAAAGAGGGAGATCACAAACTGGAGTTGGGAAAACTTTGTGTAACTGTGTTCCATTTTTCCTTCTATTGCATGCAAGGTACTGGGATCCATATTATTATAGGAGGCGACGAGTGCGCACAAATGATGATGACAAAATGAACTTTATTGAATCTGTAAGTAAAGAAATTAACTTATGTCTGTTATTTTGCTGTTTCTTTCCTACTTTAGAAAGGAAAATATGACTTCTGACATTTTATTGATATTTTAGGTTTTCTCATTTGTGTTTGGAGAAGGTGATCCAAATCAAGGAATTGAAGAAAAAAGGTGGAAGTTGGTAATACTTCAGCACTGAATTCAGTGGTCCGTTGCTTGCAACATTTATTATAACTCATTGGTTGTATTTGTTTAACTTCCCTTGTTTTTAGCTCACCCCTTTTCGAAATTACTCCTTTTTCAGGCCTTTTGTAAACTCGCCATTCTTTCCCTCTGTTATGTTATTTATAGAAGCTCCTTATCTTCTGCAACCATATTATTTTATAGACTTAATTAAATGATTATCCAAAGAACCAAAGGGACTAATATTGCTAACTGCATCAATATTTATCATATTCCTCAAATGGTTTTCAGTATATTTTATTGTTTATAGTTAAGATATCTGTCTGTGCTGTCTTGTAGTCAAAACATGGCAGCAATGTACTTTTGTTGATTATAGTGATGAGTGAATAAAACTGCTTGTTTTTATGAATACAACTACCAAACATGTTACGTTGTTCTTACCACTGAGTTTTAAAAGCTTAAGTAGTCAAAGCAATTGATCTAATTGTCTGACTAATGGCTTATGTTTGGTGCACTTGCATACTTGCTCTTGTGATGCAGAAACAAAAGGCGGTAGTTCTTTTAAGATGTTAACCTGGTTTTTTGATCCCTTAACTAGTTTTTGCCTGGATAGAAGACTATTAGTGATATGTGGACTTAGAGCATTAGAAATTTACCTGTCTTTTGAAGGCATATCTTGGTTGGAAGTAGCAATCGGTAGTAATAACAATTGTCAGAAAAGATGAGTTTTTGTCCTTTTTGCTTGTTCTTTTTGACTGTGATTAGATCCAATATCTAATAACTTGCTCAAATTGTATAATCTTTATGTGCAGATTGGAGACTACATAGCATCTAATGGCGGTGTCGTCACAGCTGAAGAACTTGCTCCATACCTTGATATAGAGAAGACCGTGGTATGATCATGTTTTATCTAGTGTAGCCTGCAATTAGAAAGTAGTTTGCTCTCATTGTTTCATGGTTGACTAGTTTGTTAGCTCTTGAATTCTGAAGGGCTACATGTTCTTAGATCCCTCTATGTTTGACTTATAAAAATTAGTTTTTAGTGGGCATGTTTGACATATAAAAATGAATTTTCTGTGGGCAATAGAGTTTATCATTTTCTTAGTATATGAGACAGAGAAGTAGAACTGTTAACCCCAAAAATGAAACCTTTTTTATATCGTTGTAATATGAGTTTGACAGTATGTCATCTCTCAAATTTTCTTTTAAAAACTGTCTTCATGTTATAGTCACAGATCCTTCAAATACTTACTTTATAGTTGACTGACTACATGATAATTTATCTCTTTTAATTGACTTGGGAAATTTGATCTATAAATAGATGGTCCATTTGGAATGCCTCCAGAGGGCTGTAATTATTTTCTATTATTTTGATGGAGTTGCCACTTTTTTTGCCCACAAGAAATCTTCTTTCCTCTTGTTCTTCTTCTTTTTTTTTCTTTTAATTTTTTTCTCTATGTCTAGTCTTGAATTCCTTGATTTGTAACCAGAAGTTATTTGCTTTCTGTTGGACTGTGATTCCATTCAATCTATACAAGGGTACAAGTTATGCCTATTAATAATCAGTTAACTTCAAATTTACTCATTGAGAAATCTGTTTGCTCATTTAATTCTTAGATTGCTTCTGCACTATCTTTTTGTTCTGCTACAATTTGACCATGTTTCTTCCGGTTCCAGAGCGATGAATCGTACGTCTTACCTGTTCTTCTACGGTTTGATGGTCAGCCTGAAATAGATGAAGAGGTTTGTATGGACACTGCATTTGTATGGAGAACCATTTTTCCCCTTTTAGATGTTTATGGTAGTAAGAAAATTTCTGATGGTTGTCAATAATTCTCACATTCAAATGACACATTCACAAATATACACATCAAGAGTTTAGAAATCATTCTCTCTCTCTCTCTCTCTCTCTCTCTCTCTCTTTGTTCCAGCTGTATATATGGCATTTAGGATTGTTGCATCATGCAACTTTTTGGAAATTTCTTGCATGACAAATGGTGTTTTTTTTTTTTTGTTGATATTCTGCAATCTGCTTGTTATGTAGGGAAATGTTTTGTATCGTTTCCCATCCCTACAACGCACTGCTTCTTCTCAAAGAAGTGGAAGGAAGGAATATGTGGGCAGAAAATGGGCTGATGCGGTTGGAGGGGTTGAGAAGGTTTTTAGGGAGCAAAAATGGCAATTCAGGTCTTTATATTATATATTTCCTCAATCTATTTGTTAAAGTTGTGCTTAATTGAGTTCTATGCCATGGGTTATTTTCACTATGCAGTAAAACAAACATGTCAGAGAGAGGCATGGCCATTGGTCTTGGTGGGCTGAATTTGTTTGGAGTTATTATTCTTGGAGCCATGTTACAGTATGGTTCTCTTGACACTAATATCACTCTTTTATTGCTTCTTTTCTCACTCACTTCTCTCTAATTTGTCCGTGGTTGTTCAATGTGAAGGGATATTGCTGTTTCACCTACTGGATTTATCAAATTTGTTGCTTACATATTTCCACTGCTTCAGGTGTGATACAGTGTTCTTTGTAGCATCATAAGAATTTTGCTGTTCTACCCCATTTGCTTGATTTTGTTACAGTTGTAAAAATAACTTTGCAGATCTATGCTGGATCTTTCTTTGCAATTCCTGTGGTCCGGTGGTTCCTGAACCTCAAGAGAAATGCTGATATAGAAAAGAGAAACCGAATGAGGGAAAAGTATGCCCGAGCACTTGAATCACCAGATCTTTCCTTGAGGCGCAAGGTAGCCATATCAATGTTTATTTTTATCTTAGGTTCTCTTTCAATTTGTTTCTGGATTTTGCTGAAGTTTTGCCCTTATGACTCTTTAATGATAGTGTAACCTTATATCATCACTCACATATACTGCATTCAATATTAGTT
>CP135540.1:1652681-1684863 GCA_032402905.1 Khaya senegalensis | reverse complement strand
AACATTTTGCACCATGGTCAGTTGAGGTCAAGTAGTTAACCAGGTAATAGGTAACCTCCATATTGAACATACCACTGACATCTTTTAACTTCAGGGTGTTTATGATACTTCAGACATTCTTTATACCTGGCACATACCCAAACCTAAGGGAGGTAGGTGTAGGCCTCATTATTATCTATATCTCCATATGTCAAATATCCAAACAAGAATAAAAATTTAGAAAAGCAAGTACAACGAAACTTGTTTACCTGAGCTTATCATCTACAAAATCCATCTTGGTCCCAATAACATACATGAGAGCCTTTGGATCGATCAGCATCTTTACACCCTTATCCTCAACCAACTCATCGAACTTCCCTTTCTCACCTATTAGATAAATCATGAAAACAAGACCCAATAGTTGTTCAACAAATTTGTTTTATGGTATATTAAGACCCAATACACAACAATTCAAGCAATGCTAGTTATAAGAACCAAACTTATATATAGGACGAATTTTCATTATGCTACTAGCTGGTAAAAACATGGATTCTCAGTTTATACAAAAAGAATATCACCGAGCCCTAAAAAGTCAACCTATTGATATATCATCTAACAAAGATACAGTTTCCAGCATCAAAGCACAAGGATAATTATTGACTAAAAGAATTCTTGCTCCTTTCCACATCAAATATCTGATTAAGATTTTAAATCAACAAATGAATTTTATCATATCAGAACTAAATTTAATCTCCAAAGGGAAAACAAGCTTGACAGGCCAGTTGTGACCCAAGTTTGAATTAGAAGCTGGAAAAAAGAAAAAATCTATCATCCACATCAATGCCTATATCAATTTTTATACTACCAAATATTTCGGTAAAAATAAAAAAATCTAGACATCCAAAAAGAATCGAGGAAGGAACAATAAAACAACTTTTCAGTTGTTCCCCATGCTGCAACTAATTCAGGAGGCTGAACCCATAAGCCATCTATCCTCTTACTTTCTGCCTCTGTACAAACTGGACAGGCTCTGATTATTCCATAATTCAGTTATCTGAGAGGCAATCTACATCTCTATAAGACAACCAATTTGCATAAAACAACCAAAACCACTTGGAGAACAAATCAATAAAAGGATTAATTTGTCACCTGCAAAGGCCTAGGAAGACCGATAATGATCTATTGATTTCCGCCTCCTAACTAAGCCATTATGATACATCATTATGCATATGGCTACTCAAATAGGCAGCAAATCCATAGTGGAAACATGTCTTAGTTAAATTACAGATATTGACCAACATATGCAGAGAATGCATTTCTATTTCCCATTATCACAGAAGCCAATTAATATGTTTTAAATTCCACTCTAATTTTGGAAAAAATTTTGAGACAATGACCAGTTGAGTCATTAGAGTATATGCAGGTCATCTCTATCAAAGACCTAAGAGACTATTCTATTTTATGAATACAATTTTGGAATCCTGGACTTAATTAGGATGAAATCTCACAGCACATAAGAAATACAATTCTTTATGGCTTCTAGATATGCATCCAAGAACTGTTTTTGAAAAATCTCATTATCATTATGCTAGTTATAAGAACCAAAAGTATATGACAGACAATAATTTGTACTGCTTCTAGCTTGCAAAACATACACTGTTTGTTTGATGTAAGAAGCAACAAAATGAGCGCCCACAAATAGATGTCATTCCATAATTAATGAAAGAGGGTAGTTATCCAATACCTAAGACATGAAATGCTTTTCATTGGAATGGGGAGTAAACTTATTCCAGGACTTCACATACTTAACATGGCAATTGTTAATGAAATAAAAGAATATCTATTATTCACATCAATGCCCTTAATAATTTTCATGCTACCTATTTTACTCAAAATATCAAAATGATAGATATCCGAAATAATCAGGGAAGGAACAATCAAGCAACCTATTCTGAACCTGGAACTAATTCGGGAGGCAAACATGTAAGCCGTTACTTTCTGCCTCTGGATGAACTGGACAGGCTGTTTTGTTCCAAAATCCAGTTATTCAAGAGGCAATCAACAATTATCTACGACACATGATAAATGTTTGAATAACATGTCCGAAGCCACTTGGAGTACAATTCAATAATAGGATCAGATTATCCTCTAAATAAGCCAGGGTCAACCAATGATATGATCTATTAATCTCCGCCTCCTAACTAAACTGTTATGATACATCATAATGCATATGGCTACTCAAAGAGGCAGCAAAACCATAAGGTAGACCAACAAATGCACACAATGCATACAATGCATTTCTACTTCTCGTTATAACTGGAACATATTAATAAGCTTAGTAAAATTGTACTATGATATTGGAAAACTCTTTCAGATAATGAACCAATTGCCCCATACAGACATCATCTCTACAGAAGACCTTACCGGAAGTTTGATTTGTGATGTGAAAAGTTTTCACCAAATACAATATGATCTAAGTTTCACATGTAAATTAGATAAAATCTCACAGAAAACAGTTAAAACAATAAACTGTTTTAAAAACTCCTGTTACTATCATATCTATTTCTAAGAATCAAAAATATGACAGACAAGTTACCATTATGCTACTTCTAGCTTGTAAACGTACATGTTAGTTTGATACAAGAAGAAATGAACCATCAAGTAAAAGGCATTCCATTCCAGAATCAATATACAAGCATAATGTCCAATAAAACATTATTCTTCCTGTCTCTTTCAATTTCTGATAAATATTCATAAAAACAAAAAAAGAATTGAATTATTATTCACCACCAAGTGACTTCACTTCACAAGCCAGTTGCAACCCATCTTTGACTGGGGAGTTGAACTAACTGCAAATCTATGGCTCACATTAGTGGTTTTGGTAATTTGTGTAACCTAATGCTACGGTACGAATGAAAAATATTTATATCCCAAAGAATGGGGGAAGGAGCAATAAAAGAACTTGCACCCAACCGTGAACTAATTCATGAAGATGAACCCATAAGTCACCTATCTCTTACTTTCTGCCTCTGTCTGAACTGGACAGGCTTTGTTGTACCCACAGTCCAATTAATCAAGAGGCATTCCATATCTAACTAAGCTACTATGATAAGCCATTCCACACAACTAATTTGAATATACCAACACTTAGGTACAATTCAATCTAAGAATCAGATCGGACCATACAAAAGCCAGAAAAAACCGGCAATTCTATTAATCTCTAGCCTCCTAAGTTATTATTATACAGCATTACAACTATGGCTACTTGAAGGGACGGCAAATCCATATCACAGGCATGTTTTAATTAATAGAAGTGCAGACAATACATTTGTATTTCTCATTATCACCAGGACAAATTAGCAACCTTTAAATAAATTGCACATCGTCTCCAATAGCTTTCATAAAATATAGGAAACAATTACGAGATTTAGAATATAGCTTGGATAAAATCTTACATGAAACAAGAAAAACAATTAATTTCTACTATTACAAGATTTAAATCCCAAAACTGAACTCTAATTAACAGGAAACAGGCGGAATTACAAATCCATAAAACATATAGATTCATATTTCAGCAAATGAGAGAAACGCAATTGAATTGAACTACAAGGAGTTTACCGGCGTAATTGAGACCGTAGGACAAGCCGTTGCAGCCGCGAGCCTTGACGCCGAGCTTTAGGAAAGGTCTCTGGCGTTGGCGGAGCAGGTGACGTATTCTCTCGGCGGCGCTCTCGTTTAAAGTTGCGGCCTGTCTCTTGACGGCAGGTCCAATTGTCTCAGCTGCTGCCGCCAGAAACAAAGCCATCAATCATATCCAAAATGCCCTCAACTTTCTTTTTTTTTTTTTTTTTCTCTTATTTCCTCAATTTTTTGAACAGAAGAACGAAGATTTGCACGAAGGCAAAATAATGGCCAAAGCCTTCTATCATAATGCAATTTCTTCTGGAGAGATCTTTATGCCAAAGAAATATACGTGATTACGTGGCCAAATACTCTCTCTATATATATATATATATATATATATTTGTGTGCTGTGTTGGTATTTCGCTCGTTTGCTATACAATAATAATATACCAATAAATAGGAAATAGAAGATAATCTCTCTCTCATTCGAAAAGTCGAGAATCCCTTTGAGTTCTATTGCTTTAGATGTTAAAAAGAAGAAATTTAAATTTCATCTGATATAAAGTAAAATAGAATCAAACTATACCCATCCTATGCCACACTAATAAAAATTTGTATGAACTTTAAACTATATAAAACTTAAAAATTAACTAGTAATCTTAATATTTTGCCCAATCAATTTACTGTTGTTGCCGACTAGACATGAAACTGGTCCGGGAATAGCATAATCACCTGTGTATTTGAGCATGAGATTGTTTAATTTAAAATTTTTCATTTATATCTTAAGTTATATATTTTAAATTTTTTATTGTATATTTTAAACTTTTTATTTATATTTCAAATGCTATTTGTTATTTATCTTATATATTTTAAATATTTTAATTTTTATTGCAAGTTTTATGAAAACTGTTATAAGTTATAAAATAAAAAAAAAAATTTCAATGTATTAGTACATATATATATCTTAACAATTTTCATTTAAATGTTCTCTAATACTCACTCTCTTCACGGGAGAAAAATAACAAAATAAAAATAGAAAACAAAAATTATTATACTTAAAGCAAGTATAAAATAGAGATGAAATTAATATTCTCCTTTGTTTAAATTTATATTTCTACTTATATCATTTATTTTTTGTTATTGTTGAATTAAAATATTAGTCGCAAGGTAAATCATCTTCAAATCATTAAAAATTGATCTATATAACAAATTATTTTCGATTAGAAACTCTTCTCAACATAATTCATATCTTTATTAGAAAATCTTTCATAACATAATTCATATCCTTGTCAAAAATCTTTCCTAGTGTAAATCATATCCTTATTAGAAGTCATTTTCAAAAGAAAACCAAGGACAAAATATGATGTGGTGAGATCATATTTAAAAGGAGTAATATTTCAATTCCATTTCATCTTGCAAGTATTAAGATTAGGAGGTATCAATTTATACCAAAAGATTTAATTTTCACACATAAAACAAATTTATGTATTTGATACTTAAAGGACAAAAATCAAATATAATAATTATATATTTTATTTTTATTTATTAAAATAAAAATAAATAACTCTAATATACATCATAACAAAAGAATACATATATCTTAAATTATAATTTTATAATTCATTTAAAAAAAATTTAAATAAATAAATAAATTATTATATCAATAAATATATAAATAAAAAATTATATATAAAATAGTAAGAAAATAATTCTCTCATTTATCATTCGTATGAATACTATAATTTTTTTTTATATATTTTTAACACCAACTTAAAAAATTTAAAAATTAAAATCCTATTTTTAAATATTCTATTTTTAATCAACACAAAAATATAATAGAAATATAAAATCAAACTTATTTGTGAACGAAAATTCGAATACTAAACTTCTATCATCTCAAGATATTTGGGAATTTTTACCTATTATCTCTAGCATTGAGAATCGAAGACACTAGCAATTATTATTAGAGCAAACACATACAGCTTACGTTGGCAAAGATAGAAAATACTTGAACATTATACATTATTTGAAATCATAGTTTAGATTTTGAGAGGGTTCTCTTATCATCTCAGATCATGGACCAACCGATATGGCAACAAATTTCTTCAGCACTCCATCGTTAACTGATCAAACTTTAAAAGAAACTAAAGGAAGAGAACTACTACTACGTATAGATACTCATTCTTGGCTTCTGTTTGGCTTCCAAGATTCTGCATATTATTTACCAATCAAAATCAGTGAAAAGATAAATAAATAAACAAACAAACAAAGAAAATTACCGGTGAGGGAATTAATGATTGAATAATTTACCATATATATATATATATATATTCTCTACAACGGGCAACTCAAATTCCTCCTCATTATTCTCAGTTTCTCTTTAGCATTTTGAGCCTTTGTGTAGGATTTCATTTTTAAGTCCTCAAAATACTGCCAAAACAAAATGTAAGCTCAGTAAGAATGTGCAGGAAAGTCATGCAAGTAATTGAAGCAGCGAATGATCATAGTTTTGATAATGTGGTGAATCTGTCACAGCAGAGACGTCGCCTGTCCGACGATAAACTCATGTCCTGGAATTGCCCAAAACTTACATATGTTTATTGCAGTTACAAAATTCATAAATGAGACAGAACATACCTGTTGCTTTCTCTTCCTCTCCATCTCAGCCTGTCGCGAATACAAAATAATGAAAGAGTCTTGCAAATTAATCAGAGTCATTTAAGAGTTATATTTGTGTGTGTGTGTGTGTGTGTGTGTGGATAGAAATGAAAAGTAATGTTACCAAAGCCTTTTTAAGGTGATTGTTCTCTTCTTTTAGTTGGTTCAGTTCTGCTTCTAGCTCAACTGTGTATGCCTGTAGATGCAAAAGATACCCATATTTAATCTATCAACGTATTAGCTAAACTCTTATGGTTATTATATAAGTACAATTATATATATAAAAAAATATATTATCTGAACTGATTCCAACAATTCACTAATATTTACGAAATCACCGATTGTGAAATAAAGCACAATTGTATTAGCAATAGATTTACCTGTTTTCTAGCTCTAGACCTTGCAGCAGACTCTCTATTCTTGATCATCCTCCTTTGCCTCCTCTCTACCACCTTCTCCACTGGTCCATCTATTATCCTCTTCTTTCTTATCCCACCCATTTGATCCAACCCGAATTGACTACTTGAACTATCAATCGGCTGACTGCTACAAACTTGTTCTGACGTCACCGGACTCACCGACTGCACCATCCCCATTGGTGTCTGTCCCGAAGCAAACCCGCCTCCATTCCCTACTCTCCCACCGTAAATGACTTGCTGTGGCGGGGGTGGTGGTTGTTGGGTAACCAAGTACCCACCGTTCCTTTTGTCAATTCCAACGTACGCCGATGACTGATCTGATCCAATGACGCCCTGCCCTGGAGTCATCTGTTGATATGCAGGACCAACACTACCGCTGTTGCTTCCGCCGCCACTAATACCTGTCATTCCCAGGAGAGGCCCTGTACCAAAAGGAGGACTCATCACAGGGTTGTTATTAGTTTGATACATTCCAAAATGCTGCTGCGGTTGCGCAGGCTGCGCCGCTTGCTGTTCTCTCACGACCCCAGCTTTGACCAAGAAATCCTCCAAGGTCATCTCCCCAAAAGTAGGTTGCCGAGGCGCAGCCTCCGGATTCTGGACATTGTTAGTATTGTTCTCATTACTGTTATTATTCTGCTGCTGCCCTTGCTGGTGTATTTCAGACCAAACTTCGTCAACAGTTTTCTTACACAACGGCGCCGGAAGTGTAAGCGAGCTTTGCCTAGCCAAGCTTGGTTGCTTGACTATATCTCTATGGGTTGTTGTATCACTTAAAGTAAGTTGTGTTTGGTGATTGTTGATAACATTGTTGCCATTAATGTTGGCGTTGGAGTTGATGACTTGATTTTCTTCAGCGTTCCAGATGCTGGTGAGGAATTCGTCCATGTTCATGGACCCGAAATTCTTGCCGCTCTCGCAAAGAGTGTTCTGAAACTCATCGAGGGTGAGTGAGTAAATCGACGATTGCGTTCCGAGTGAGGAGAACAGAATGTTCTTGTGCTGCTGGTCTGAGAGTAATATTGATTCCACCTCGCCTTGGGACAGCGTTTCGGGCTCTGAAACCACCATTTTTGCGCTGCAACTGCCAAAATTTATGTTCAGGCACAGAGCTGTATTTTCAACGCACTATATAATCAACAACAGCAGCAAGATAGAGGGTTAATAGAAAGCGACAGCATTTGAGGAATAAACGAGAAAATTGATGTGGCTTATGGACACCACTCCCTGGGTCCAACCTTGTCTTAAGGTTACAAAAAGATAAAAAAAAACAATTTATTCTATGATTTAGATTTACTAATTTTTTATTATTTTAATATTTTATAAAGAATCATGCTACAATGCAGGGACTATATTATATAACACAATAATTGTGACCTGAAAAATTCAGGTAATCTTAAAACTACGGATCTTGAAGAGAGAATCAGTAATCTAAGAGGATCCGTTTAGTTTTAGTTTTGTTATTTTATTGAATCAATTATTTTTATTTTTATTTTTATTTTTATTTTTATTTAAAAAAAAAAGAAAAAGAAAAGGAATATTTTCAATCACAATCAGAACCACACGATGAGTTTAAATCATCTTTTTGTTCAACAGCGACAGCATTCTAAATGGCACGGCTGTATGCATGGAACCCCATGCTGCATGATTGCAACACTGAAAACGACATATTATTATTCGTAATTAATACGACATTTCATCGTTTAAAACACCAAACTTACACAATTGTACATGATAATAATACGATTAACAGAACCCTAGATTTTGCCCTTACTAGTACCCTAATTCACGTGTCCAATAGCGATCTCCAAATCAAGGTATGACTCACAAGAAAGCATCTAATCTTTAATATTTCTTGAATACGAAAGATTATAATGTTTCCTAAAACAAGAATATTAGGTGGACGACTTAGAAAGCAAAAGCAGAAGAATGTTTCCAACATCGCGAACCCTATTATTCCACCGAATATCTCATCTTAAAATCTGAAACATATTTCCACTCACTTTCACAAAACAATACATAAATCTCATTACTTAAGAAGTATTTTAAGAAATCGTTTCTAGAAATATTATGACGTTGGTTAACTTAATTCGTAGAATTATTTAAAATAATAAGAAACATTATGTATCAGGTTATTCACAGTTCAGGAAGAAGCAAAATACAAAACAAAAATCCGGAAGAGTATAACAGCGGAACATACCTGGAGACTGAAGCGAAGAACCTGAGGATGGATTACCAAGCAAGAATTGAAACTGGAAGTGCTTAAAGCAAAAGTGCTGTCTGTCTGCAGTAATCTAGTGCAGATCTAAAGCAACCGCTGTGGAGCTGCTCGATTCAAGGTTGCCTTATAGCGCTGTGAGACACCCTAAAGGGCGTAGGTACAGTAGCCCTTGTGTTCTGACAGAGGCCCTGAATTTCCTGAGCAGATAATTTAACTTACCGGAAGGTGGGGCCCAGCAGTAGCGTAAAGACAATTCTATCACTCTACACAATTCTTGATAAAATTTAGCGTTCTTTTACCAAAAGGTGTGAGTCTGACTTTCCGACACCTGTCTGACATGTGGATTGTTTAGGCTCCTTCTGCTGTCTAAGGCTAACACGTGTCCTGCTCCATGTTTCTTCTTTGGTGCAAATACTCGCAGGTTTTCTCACGTTGACGTCCATGGTGATGTTATAATTTGCACTAAAATTTAATTTTAAAGTGAAATTTTATTTTTATTAAAATTTGAAGAATGTATTTTGCGAATATAATATTCATAAAATTGTAAAATAAAACTGCATTTTTTTTTCAGTTCTTGTAAAATAATTGTTTCGCCTTTCATAATTCACTGTTTATAAATTATGTTTGATTTTGAGACAATATTTGTTTATATACAAATAACATTATCTCATTTTTGCACTGATTGCTTTTAGTGTAGGATTAACTGTATTTTTGTCTGTGGATGAAGTAGAAATGTTGAAGTGACAAAAGGAAAAGCAACACTAATTAGGGGAGTCTCATTTTCACTCTAGCAAAAGCAACTAGAGTTGGGAGAGTTCCATTTTTTGCACTAATGGCTTTTATCACAATAGGATCAACCACAATTTTGTTTAAAGCTGAAGTTGGGACTTTTGAAATAATATAATATAAAATTAAAATAGAAAAAAGGTAGGGTGGTCACTTTTTAATTAAATCGATTCAAATTCAACATAATTAATGGTTTGTATTGTATTGATTTAAAAAATTATTATTTTAATTTAATTTGAAAAAAATAAAATTTATAAATTTTCGTTCAATTTCTAGTTTGAATTTATTTCAAATTGAAAAAATTGAACCTATTTAATTATTTTAGAATTTATATTTAATTTTAATTTTTATTATTTAATTAATAAATAATGAAGTATTTAAATTCAATTAATACAAAATTTTCAAAATAATTTTCTTGAATTTAGAGTAAAAAATTCACAAATAATTTTTTTATTTTTTAATTTAGTTTAAAAAACAAAACATTTGGTTCAGTTTTTATTTTGTCATTTTTATTAAGAATTTAGATTATAATTTATCATCAAGTTAATTTACTAATAATTGTTTACAAATTTATTTATACACGTTAATTATTATTTTTATTATATTTTATTAATATTTTATATATATTTTTATTTATTTAATATTAATAAATAAGAACATATCGAAAATGAGAATCTCTACTCTAAATCAGGGACTGGCTAGAATGAAAAAAAATCTTTTAAAATAGGGATGAGTCAAAGATGGAAATATCAATCTCAAAATAAGATCGAAGATATATTGCCATCCCTATTTAGATGTATGCTATTTGATATTTTTATATTAAAATTAATAATAACCCAAAAATGAAAATTTAAAAAAAAAAAAAAAAGAGAAAGAAAGTTGGAGTGAGAAGATGAGAGTCAAAAGAAGATTTCTCACTTATGTTAAATACAATTACAATAGAATTAATCAAATATTTATTTATATAATATGAGAAATGTCAAATATCTGCTTGGGATCATGTTTTCTTATAACTATTTTTCATGTATTTTATTTGATATCTTTGTATTGGAGAATTAAAAAGAAATAAAGCCAACAACTAAAGCGGAAGCGTTTGAGCAAAAAGAGAATTTTTCACTTCCATCAAGTATTATTACAATTGTGATAGAAATAAAAAAAAATTATGTAATATGAGACATATAAATATTTTTTTAATTTTAGGACATATCTTCTTAAGATTAGTTTTCACATATCCTATTTGTTATCTTTGTATATAAAAATTAATAAAAAAATAAAAATAAGAGAATTAAATGAAAGAATTAGACCTAAAAGAAAAAGTTATAATCTTTTTTTAAGTATAAGAGAATAAAAATTAAATATATAATAAATAGTTTTTTAATAATGTCAATGGACCCTAAATCTCTTCTTTATTTAAATATTAGAGAATGAAAAGTTAAAATTGAATTATGACATCATTAAAAAAAAAAAATAGAAAACGAATAACTTGTTGAATGCCATGCTGCGGTGCCTTGCAATAATATAACGTAAACAGTATCCACGTGTCGCATAAATAGTGGTGGATGAACATGAGATTGGGTGAGAGGCTCAACTTCTTGCACGTGCGCTTTTGTACTAATGTTCTTGCGAAGTTGGCGAATTTGGCCTTTCCGAATATGGAGAGTTTTGCCCTTTTGGGTTTCATTTCAATTTTCAAGGGCGGCTGTTGCTGATTGTCTGTTTGTTTCCGGGCTGACGGAATATATCATGAGCTTATTTGCCAGCTTCTAGTCTTCAGATAACATGGAGCCGGGTCCTGTTGAATTGGGTCGGGTCATGATAATGGGCCTGTCCGTTTTGAAACCTTAAATGTCATTCACTTTTACATAATTAATTTTAATTATGTGTTCATTTGTTGCAAATACTCACTAGTTTTTCCTCATATTATTTTGTTATTAAAGTACTTAATTTACTAATAATTTTAATCAAGTTTAATTTTTACAACAAAAAAAGGGTTTAAAGTCTGACTCTTTACCCAATGATATAATAATATCCCTTCAACATATTAAAATCATCTGTCATTCCACTAATTTTGTTTATATTTATAGAATATGTAAAATTTTAAATTTATTAGTGTGAAGAAATTTTGGCAAAATTTTGAACAATTTAACAAATTGTATTTTAAAAGGACATATTTTGTCCTTGATATACTCTTAAGTGAAACTCTAAAAATTTAAGGGACCATTTGATTACTATTTTTGGAGGGTTTTTCTTTTTTGTTTTTAAATAATAATAATAATATTATTATACCATTAAGTCATAACAATATAAAATAATGTTTGATATGTTTCTTGTTTTTGAAATGGTATTTATCTCCTCACAACTCTATTTAAAAATTAACAAATAGTTATCTCAAAAATAACACAATGAGATTTAATAGTTATCTATAAGCAATTGAGATTAATTAAATCAACTAAGTATTCTTTACCAATTTAATAAAAAATTGAAACTATATATATGAGATTTGGAAACTTGGAACAAGGAACAAAATGAAAAGTTTCCAAAATTTGAAAATAGAATGGATGCAAAATTTGGTCAACCAAAATTTTGGGTAATGTTTTAGTTTTGTATTTTGGTTGATCTGGTCAAAGAGTTAGTTTTTAAGTTTAAATATATATATGAGATATTTCATGCTCTTTTATGAAATTTTGAACATTTACTAAAACTTTTAAGGGCATGTTTGATTTAATAGACTAAACAGTCTTAATTTTAATATTCACATAACATTTGATTAACTCATGTTTGACCTCTTTTCGGAATGGATTGGACTACATTATTTCTTGAAAATAATGTAGTTCATTTGGGCAGATCAAACTCGGGTCCACCCATACATTTTCTCTACACTAGTCTTCTTCTTTATTTTATTTTATTTAATATTATATATTAAAATAATTTATATTACTATTTATTTATATATAAAATAAAATATAATATAATGTTATATAATAAAAAATAGTATAATATATTTTTAATGAATTAAATAAAATATAAATTATTATAATAATAAAAAATAATAAAATAGTATTTTTGGACTTTTCAAATAATAGAATATGATAGAATATTATAACGTTATAATAATTTATAAAATAATAATATAATACTAAAATAAATTATATTATTATTTATTTTATTAATAAAATATAAAAAATTATTATTAAAATATAAACAATTGCTATAAATTATTTTATAAATTATTATATCATAGTTAATTATAAATTATTTTTCAATTAAATACAATATAATACAATATAAATAACACAATATAATATATTAATATATTATAGTAATATAATATATAGTCTAGTACATATTACCAAATGTACCCTAAGTGCTTATAAACATTTTTCATGTTTTTAAATCGATTTGAGCTTACAAATTATCACAAACACATATTATACATTTATTTATTTTATTTGTAATATTTTCTCCTTTGGAGAGTTATTTAAGGTGTAATATTATTTTTAAATTTTATTTTCTTTATAAAAGAGTGAAAGAAGTAGGTCTTTTACAAGAATATTATGAAATTGAGTGATGTGGGAGAAAAATCACTTGTAAGGTTTGAAAAAATATCAAAAATTCACTTTGTGTAAATTGAGTCTTGGAGTTTAAAGGTTTGTCTTCACTTAGGTATAGTAAAATTAAGTAATTGGGAGTGAATCAATTGTAAAGTATGAAGTGCAAAAAATCTCCTTTATTATAAATTAAGTTTTAGGGTTTCAAAACTTGCTCATAGTGAAATTTTCAAGTGGAGCTTAAAGGAGTAAATGTAGGTACAGGTTGCATTGAACCACTATAAATTCGAGTGTTTAATCATTTTCTATCACTCTTATTTATATTATATCATATTTAAAATAACTAAAAAAAGAAATTAAATCAATTATGATTAAAATTTCTTTTCACTTGAGTCAAATATTAATGTTATAAGATCAAAAATTAAAGAAATGAAAGATTTCATAATTTGTGATTTCAACATTTTATTAAAGTAATGAAAACTTTCTTTATAAGTGTCTTGATTTCAGACTTGAAAATGAGGAATTGAAAAAAAAAAAAATTGACTACTTAATTATACATATTGCAAATGGAGGATAAATTTATGAAAATCAAACAAACAATCAGTGGAATAAAGAAATTGGCCAACTAATTTCTTTAAATTGACTGACTGGTAGTGAGATTGAAGAAACCAACCAATTGATTTATACAAACAATTAATTGACAAAAAGTTTGCAAGCACTAGTCAATTAGTTCCTAGGAATCGATTGATTAGTTCTTAGGAGCTAGCCGATTGGTTGGTTGGGTTTTGATCATCCTCTCTTTTTATCCTGTATTTCATGTCCTCACGTATTCTTCTTCTCAATATGAAACCTTTTCTTCTCCTCCAAAGTCATATCATCTTAAAGTTAAATTTATCATCAAAATTCATCTTCTAAGCACGTTTCTACTATCTTTACACACATTTTAACTAATCAAACTCATGCTTTATGTCTAAATCAAGTTTTTCTCTTTCAAACTTTAAACTTAACCTATTTTTAGATTTAAAATTACTTCATTATTAGTTAATATTTCTCAAAATTAAAACTTCCAGCACTTTCCCACTATAAGACTTTATTTTTCACAAAATATTATTTAGTGCTCAAAATAAAAAAATGTTAATTTGGTGTTCCTCTCCTTACTTGGTCGAATTTTGGGACTTTCTTGATTGTTGATTCTTTATTTGTTACCTCTCATATCATGGCTAGTTCATGGGAAAGAGGAAAGGAAATGGACAAATGGCCAATAAAAGTGACCTACGTACTAAAGCAAGGCTTGATCATCTTCTTTTTTATTCAATTCCTTATTTATTCAATTTCACAAGCTAAGAAGTTTATGGTAAAATGAATTTTGTGGATAATTTGATCTTGCCCTTTAGAGATGTTTATGAAATTATTAGTGATTTGAATTGTGATCAAATAAGGGATATATGATTGAGAACTTAAAGCTCTTTATAAGAAGTAAGGTTCTTGCCTACATTGTCATAATAACTTTTCTACCACAAATGAGACATACAAAAAATATTGAGAATATGAAAAAATCTTTAGTTTGAGCGATATTATCTAATCATTTCGTAAGATTGAGTTATGTTATAATTCAACATTTGGCTAAAACATCACGCCATGTTATGATAACTTTATATTTTGGCCAAATTGTTACTCTAATTTTCAAAAGTTTTGGTGTTTCTATTAGTGGTGAGGAAATTATAAGGATCTTAAATAGGAATTCCTTTACTTTCACCACAATTATTGAAATGGGTTTTAAGCAAAATCATGGTGGTCAATAGGTTAAGAAAGGTGCTACAATTTTTTCAATACATAAATCCAACAATACTTCTTCTAAGTGATAAACAACTACTAAGAGCTACGGAGGAGTTTTTTTATAGAAAACTTGTAAACACAATTGTCTTTCTTACAAGAAGATGTCCATGGATTGTAAACTGATATGGTGACTAATTTCGCTAAAATGGAAAACTAAATGAAATGAATGCAAAGTGATACTGCTCAAATTATACAACATCTTCGCAATAAATTCAGGCCATCTCATTCTTGATCATTAGACACATATTCTTTGTCATTTTCTTTATCATGCTACATTCCATATTCCATGTTATGGTTTAGTACTTAAGCATAAATTTTTATAATTTTATTTGTTCTAATGATATTTCAATACTTAACATTTTTAATCCACTTCATAACCAATTTATGCTTCAAATCTTTTATGCCCCATGTTTATATTCTTTTTGATGATGCTAGGAGGGAGAACTATATATGTATATGAGTAGAAATATATATATATATATATATATGAAAAATTATTTATTTGTATAGATGAGATAAATTATATGTTTATGTTTGCAGATATAAAAGTGCTTTTATTTTTTTGCATTATGCTTGTAGTCTTTTTTATAAGGGCATTCCATTGTATTTCAAAGGAGGAGATTTTTCATTTTTATTGAAGAAAATTCCGACATGGTTAAACTATTTTGTCATTATCAAAAAGGAGATTGTTGGCCTTATTATCACACAAACTCATGTCTTGACGATGACTAAATACACAATTGAAAAAAGAAGCAGCAAGAGCTCAAATTGAAGAATCAAGGACAAGTTTAGGATGATAATAGCAAATTTTAATATTGTATGCTTGTGTGTATGTGATTATAATGGTTATATAAGCTCATATATTTTGTACAAAAATGCATTTTGAATATTTGCAAAATTTTCCAAGAGATATATTTTTGAAATCTAAGATATGGATTTAATAGTAAATTTCAAAGTTGGAATAGGGATCAATTTGTAAGATTTTGGGGGCTAAAATGTAAGTTTTTGAAAAATTGTGAATTCAAAACATATTAAATAACCGGCCCCTAATTCCTTCACTTGACTAGTTAATTTGTAACAATCAACCCACCGGTTTGTAGCAACTGGCTCCCTAGTTTTGCCCTTTGTTTTTAATGAATTGATTGATTGGATCAAGGAAAAGGTAGACTGTTTGTACATAAAATTTGATTTTTTTTTATATGTCTAATGACTAATTTTTGAATTCTAACTGTAAATACAAGCCTTAAATACATTGATGTTAATTTTGAATATTCTCACAAGTATCCTAAACACTTACAAACATATTTTAAGTTTCAAAATTATTTTTAAGCTTACAAATTGTTATTAATACAAATTATACTTGCTTATTCATTTGTATATATTCTCTTGTTAAAGAGATTCTTTGAGGTAAGATTTTTTCTTGTAATTATTTCTTTAAATATAAAAGAGAATTAAGAGACTTATTATACTCTTATAAAAGTGAATTGAGTGGTTGAGTGAATCATTTATAATATTGAAAGGGAAATCAAAATCTCTCTTAGTTTTATTTGAGTGTCTTTAAGGTTGGAAAACTAATTATGAAAAAGCACAAACTTGGAATTTGTTATGTAAGTGGTTGAGTTGTTGAACCATAAATCCTGTGTTTATTTCTATTTCTCTTACTCTATTTTATATTAATTATTATTGAATATATTTTTGGACCATCTTGTGTTGTGAGAATAATTTTGAAAACTCAATTCACCCCGCTTGAGTTGCAAACATAGATTTCATATATGGTTCTGAAGGCCAACGTCATGTCTCTGTCAGCAATAGATTGACACAGAAATATATGTATATAATTTCCAACTATGAATCCATTATACAACAAAGCTAACTAGACGACTTGAGTTTAAGAATCCAAAATCTGATTTTAAAAAGAGAAAGAAAGAAACCTTCAACTACATGGCAAAGGGAATAGAATGATTCCCTCTGTCAAATCATCACACCACCAATGTGCAAGAGATATAATAATGGTCGTTCAAACTTTGGCTTTTCGCTTCATTCCCAAGCAAAGGCTAAACAGTCACCGATTAAACAAACTTTGTTCAACCACATGTAATTCAATATTTGGTGCACGCGTACTGCAATCCACGTTAAACCCTAATTATTAATAATTATCGCCATTGTTCTCGTAGTATGAACATTACATAACCAAAAAAAAAAAAGGTTTTATCAAACCTAATTATTGATAGTTATATATGTGAATGACCCTAGAGTTGATGAAAATGGCTTACACATTTGCATAATACATGCCTTTGATTCTGTAATAAAATTCTTACTTTTCGTATAGTCATTATTAAAAGAGCGTATTGCATTTACAAAAATGTAGCTACTTCTTGTAATTTTACAGTATCATTTGTTTCTATATAAACCCATCTGCATTTTCTCTAGGGCGTGGCAAAACTTTATAGCAAAGGAAGAGAAAATGTCTGTGAAATTGTGCGTTGTGTTAGTTGCTTTGTGCCTGCATGGACATGTCTCAATGGCTTCAGACCCAGATCCCATTCAAGATTTTTGCATACCAAACCCTAAATTTGGTTCAGTAAAAGTGGTAGCTCATCTCAGTATTCTTCCATGCAAGAATTCCACTGAAGCAACCACAGATGATTTCGTGTTTTCCGGTTTAAAATCAGTTGGAAACTTCACTGAAACAGGCCTCGCAACGATTTCTGTGAATCCCATAGTTTTTCCAGGGCTTAACACGCTTGGGATGTCGTTCGTCCGAGCTGACCTCAAAGCCGGGGCAATCAATCCACCACATTTTCATCCAAGGGCTACTGAAATCACGTACGTGGTGCAAGGAAGTGTGTATTCAGGATTTGTGGATTCGAGCAATCGGGTTTTTGCCAGGGTGATCGAGGAAGGAGAAGTGATGGTTTTCCCTCGTGGATTGGTGCATTTCCAGATGAATGTTGGCGAGAAACCTGCTACAGTATTAGGAAGTTTTAACAGCCAAAATCCCGGAAGCCAGAAAATCCCATCTGCCATTTTTGGTTCTGGGATCGATGAGGAGCTTCTGGTGAAGGCTTTTGGGTTGAGCCCAAAGCAGATTGGAACAATGAGGAGAAGATTTGATCCCAAAACAGTAAAGTGAAAGATTGTGAAAGTCGTAATTGGGATGTGTGACTTGTCTAGTATATTCACTGTTGATGGAATTTTTCATCAGTTTAATTAATGCAGATAATATTAAAATTAAGGCGTGAGTTCCTTCGGGTCCAACTGAAGATGAAATATATGGAAATGTGATTTGGATATTATGATATTCTCTCCTCAAATCAAGACCCTGACCATTTATTTTTAGTAATAAATCACTTCAGATTTTGACCTACAGAAACTAAGTACCGGTGGCGGTGCAAAATTTTATCTCTAATACTGTAGATAGACTACCAACAATTCATGGATTGACTACACCATATGCAATGCAAGGCTACCGTCTCTTTAAATTTTAATTTTTGCATTAAATATTTAAATTTTGTGCTAAAATTTTTAATTTTGTGATAAAATTTTAAATTTTGATTTAAATTCATTTAACATATTGTGTAAAAATACTATAATATTTGTGCTGCTGATTGAGTGAATTGTTGATACCCGTGATGTAACTAGCCAAATCCGTAATATTTTAGTAATTAATTAATTACTATATTCAATAATATAAATTTAAAGACAGATTTGTTGAACGAGACCACAATGAAATACCAGGCTGAATAGTGTAAAGGGTAATGCTATATGTCTCTCCAAAATTTTCATTTCCAATGCAATGCATTCATCAGTGATTTAAACATTTATCATCCACTCTATGAACGCCACATCACTTGTTATATTATTGTAGTTTATCTCAAAAGATAGACTAATTCTTGAATATAATTGAGATGCAAAGAAGACAAAAAAAAAAAAAAAATGTTTTCCATCTGAAATATTAATGAATCTAAAATCTGAATATATTTAAGTATAGAAAGATGATTAATGTTATATATATATATATATTTTATTTGTATCGTCATTAAATATAAATATTTAAAAAATATCGTATTTCATACACGAGGAGATAAACTATTTTACGGAGTAAAAATTTTATAACTTAATCAAATAAAATTGTTCATTATTAAATAAAAATTTTAACCTAATTTTATATAGATACAACTATTAAATTTTAAATACTAAGTTGACAATTTCAATGTTAATTTAAAAAATAAAGAAATTTTAAAGTATCTAAACAATTAAAATTCAATGTTTAATAATAAAAAATTAAAAATTAAAAGTAGACAAGTTTGATAAATACATACATTTACTCTGATAATTACTATTTATACTCAACAAGTAATGATTTATTTATGGCAGTTGTGCAATATCAATATTAAATAGAGCCGTAGTTTTCCCAAGCCAAAATAGTAAGGTAACGCTCTTCGCATGATAAAGAGAGAGACATCAGATGGAAGACACACTGAATGCGAGTGCGATGATGCTGGCAGTCGCAGCACAAGAAGAGTGCTTGAATGCCCCCCATTATTGGAAGTCGGATGAGCTGGTAAGGCTCACTCCCGAAAACTAACAATCAAGAACTCGCATGCGAATCTGTCATCATATTTCCCACCAAGATATCATATACATACATGATAGTAACATTTTGAAATATATTTTTCAATTCCATGCCACAATAAATAAAACATTGCTACTCAGTTCACTCAAGTCCCACAGGTGTTGGAGACCATCTTCACCACCACGCTCATTGGCAACGAAGAATTCAACCAAATCTCGTTTTAAGTTGTCGATCTTAACAATACTTTGATTCCTATTGTATTCTACAGTTTTCGATAAACTACAATGTCATGTCTGGACATCCCAGAATCCTACATATATACATGTCAGGTATTGACATGGGACTCAGTATTTATTGGTAAAAAAAGTTAAGAATAATCAACATTCTAGTGTTTAAGCCTCTCTCTTATAGATTATTAACCAGTAATCCATGCATAAAGAATAATCAGCACTCAAATTAACTTTACACTTTAACCCTGAACTAGTAATTGTTTTCTCAGACAATCAACTATAACAACAGAAATATCCAGAACAATATTTATCATACTACATCAAAATGATCTAGAAAAGCTTCTGATCTCCAACTCTAAGTAAGAACAAAATGCATAGATACACAGATTTGAGGTACAGATTTAAATATAAAGGCTTGCTACTTATCTCTGGTTAAAAGTGCTTTTACTATGGTGTCGCACATTCCATCAGCAAGTGGAAACATATGCCCAGAACCAGGCAGCTCATGGTAGTGAATCCAAGGGAGTCGCTGGGCAATGTAGCGCTGCAGTGTAACAGGAACCATACGATCTTCGTCTCCATGCCACACGTGAACAGAACCTTCATTGTTTGGAAATGGATTTTCAATGTCCATTGGGTCAAATTCCCATGTTCCAAATCCAACTATCAAGTCACGATGCAGGCATTCATATTCTCCTTGTTGTCTTATTTGTGCCTGATGCGGCCACAAATAAAAGATATTAACAAAATTGTTTCCAAAGGTAATTGATAATCACAATCACAAAGAACAAAAATATCACCATATAAAACTAAAAGAAACTATAAAATAACATAAACAAAGGAGAGAGATTCAATATCTGTTGAGTACTATTTCTGGACACAGTTCAAAGAACTGATTCAGTTATTAAACATTGAGATGGATCCGACTAACAAGTATGCTGATCTTTGGCAGAGATATATCAAGGAGGGAAAGTTTCAAGTTGCAAACCATGATGTTAAGAGAGAGATTGAGAAGGATTAACGTCGTTGGTTCTGGGTTCTTGATTGTCTTTCATCTTATTATCATCCACAAAGAAAAAAAAAATATTTGATTGAAATTTCGGTAAAGAAAGATAAATACCACATAAGCCCTTTCCATAGGCCACTTTGATAGGACTTCAATGTTCTGATGAGAAAAAATATCAGTACTGTGAGCTAGAACACTAGAAGCAGGGAACCATGATTGAGTGTTCCACCAGTAGGTAAGCCAGGGCAAGTAATGAGCAACACGAAGTGTCCACCAGTCCTGTGGTAACTCTTGGTAGTAGGCTTCTTTAGACAAGTTTGCAGGAAAACCAGGCCACCAGTAGTTAACAACTGGTGCTAACATTGTTGCCCCTGCTAACCTGTGATGTTACAAATACTATCCACAAATGAGGGAAGACGAGAGAAGCTAAAACTAAACATGCAGTATAAACATGTATAATTCATATAATCTATCTTGCATCCATTCATACAGTTCAGTGAGATATACCTGTGAGGAATATACTTGAGGCAGCTCCAAATTGTCTTTCCACCCATGGAATAGCCAATAACATAGAATTTAGATCCTAGTCCCAGTTGGTCAGCAAGCTCCTCCACATCCAAAGCATCACTCTTCACTGTTTGTTTTGGATTAGGATCACTTTCTCCATAGCCAGGTCTGTCGAAAGACACGGTATAGATCCCTAAACCTTCAATAATTTCCTGGTAGAGCCACCACAGAGTCAAGTAACACTAACTTTTTAGCCCATCAAATTTAAGGCTTAGAAGAGACAAAGAAAATGGAAACAGCCAATAAATAAGTACTGAAGATGCAGTTGCGGCAACAACAGAATGATATCGGCAAGAATCAAAACCATGCACATAGATAATCTTGTACTTGGCTCTTTCTTTTGGGACACCATGTTCTTCATAGGCTAAATGTCTTCCATCTCTAAGCTTTATTCTTGGGGCTGTTACAGAAGGGCCATCCAAAGACCCACACACCTTGGGAGGAGGAGGTTGAATTGCCTTATAAGCCCATGCTGAAATCACCACAAACAAGACTGCCAGTATTGCTGTAAATATCCCTGTATTGGAGTGAAAAAAGTTTCAGCAACTTTAAACTAAATCTTGGAAGCATAAAGAATAAGTGAACTTCATAGCATAAGTTTTGGGGCAGTTTTAAGGAATATAACAGCCACCATGGTTAGTTTGAGTTAAAAACACAGGTTCAATAAAAACTAATATATTTGAGGTGGTGTTATGGGATTCAAACATAAGTGAAAAACGAAATAAGTGAGCAGTGTTCACTAAAAGTCGGTGTTTACCAAATACTTTAACAGTTATACTTTTAAAGTATAGAAGCACAATAACCCCAAACTAAGCCATAGGAGGTTAACAACGCCACAAACCATGGATTTATGCTACTAACTAAAACAAATTCTAACACCTAAAATTGAATTAATAACTGGTAAACACTTCTTTCTACAAATTGATTCTACTCATATGTCATTAAAAAATCTAAAATAAGAGTATTTAACAGTGAAACACACACTCTCTCTCATTAAATTTTGACTCAGAAATCAGAGGTCCTAAGCGGGGTTAAACTCTTAAACTTAAGTTTGAGAACCTAGGCATATGATTCGACTCGTCATACTTCGCCTTTTCATTACATTTGCCTTCGGAAATAATCATTGCATGGTAGAATTCGACAGAAACGAAAAAAACCATTCAAATTCTTATTTCTTTGTCTTCACATTTCATCGACCCCAAAACAATAAATTATCTAAGATCCAAGCTATAAATCTCATCTCACTTTCCTACATTTTCTCAGTAAAACAACCAACAACGAGCGAACAAATCGCGACCCAGATGGTAAAAACGAATTGGTTTTCAACATGCAAGATGATAAAGAGTTAAAATAAAGAAATCAACACAATTAAAGATCAAATTCAGTACAGAAAACAGATGACCCACCTGACGGAATCTTAGAAGATGGGTTCTGTTTCGCTCTCCTGGTATAAGATCTGGCTGACGCCGCCGAAATCTTCCGGTTCACCCCTCCCGCCATTTTCTATTTGGGACCCGAAATGCCCCACTGGCGAATCAATCTAAAATTATTACGAACAGAGAGTTCGCATCGGTTAGTGAAAGAAGAAGATAGCACTTCAGTTACTCTCCGGCGAAAACCTTTGAGGGTGGTTTTCTGGTATATAAATAAAATTTATTTATTTACCATCAGCCATGGTATATTTATTGAATCCTACGGTTTTGAAAGGAATATTGACTTGTAATCTGGTATATTTATTGGTATTTAATTGTGTGCCAAGAGAAGATTAGCCATGGCATTCGGATGTTGTTGGATTATTAGCTTGAGAAAATGTTAGTCGCAGTCAAATTAAAAAAGGGAAATAAATTGGCTCTAAAGATTCAGCGTCACCCACATTTGCATGGTAACGTATGATTTTGAAATTAAGCCCAATAATGGTAATTGCCAAAAAAAAAAAATAATATTTATTAAATTACCTCGTTAAAGCATTGATTATTAGAACAAGAATGTGCGACAACTTGTGCTTTTCCCAGTACCACCACCAATGACCGCGAAGAACAATATTAGAGTTTCAACATCATCAAGTGGTTGAATTTGACTGCCACAATATAAAACAAAGGTCTATGTTCTATCTCTAATAAAACTAAAGGCATTTTTTGGGTGGGAGCCTTACAGGAAAAATAAAATTTATTTTCACTCTATCTCACAGGTAGAGATGATAAATATGGTCCGGACCATAAAACTCAAATCTTTATATGTGCTTGCATCATACCTCATTTTGAAAGGTTGATCTAATTCAATTCATAAATTTATTAAATTTATATTGTGTCAAATTGGGTTACACGGGAGTGAGCTAATTCAATTCAAAAAAATAATCGTTGAGATATAAAATTTTAAATTTAGGTACAAATAATCGATCAATTTAAGTAAATAATTGACTATTTTTTGAAAACTAAAGGTAAAAAATAAATAAATAAATAAATAAAATAAATGAGCCCAAATAACTAAGGGATTATTTGCTATAAATCAACTAGTTGGTTGGAAGAACTATTAGGCCAATTCCTAAATATATTATATTTTTAAAATTTTTCAAAATCTTGCATTTTGATCTCCTAATTCTTGCAAATTGATCCTTATCCAAATTTACAATTTATGATTAAATACATATTTTAAGTTTCAATAGTTTAAGTTTTGATACATTTTATAAGTTTAAAAAATGTATTTTTGAACAAAACATAAGAGCTTATACATTTACCACAATCACACACATAAGCATTCAACATTAAAATTTATCATTATTATCCTAAATTTGTGATTTAATTCTTATTTGAATTTGTAGTGCCTCTTTTTTTTTTATATATTTTGTTATTATCAAAATATGAGTTTGTATAATTTTAAGGTCAACATGAATTAAAATAAAAATATATAAAGATAAACAATATACTCGTAAAGATAATTAATTACATAACTCAATAAATCAATCATATTCATAATATAACAAATAAATATTAAAAAAAACAATTATAGTTAACTTGCATAATACTCCTATCACCTATAACTACTCCCCTCAACAAGTCTCCTCCTTGTTACTTACATGGGCTTGGGAGGAATAGAACCTTGTTCCTTTGAGTACAAATGATCCTTATGAAGATTACATGAGCTTAGGAGGAGCATAACCTCATTCCTTTATATATGTATGTATTACACAGACTTGGGAGAAACAAAATCTCATTCCTTTATGTATGTATGTATGTATGTATGTATGTATGTATGTATGTAAAGAGGCAAAGAGAGAGAGCATGAAGAATGCACAAACAAAGGAATGATAAATTCATCCATGTGAATATGTACTAGTCAAAAGTCAATTTAGACACAAATTCACATGAATCTAACTTATAATTGCCTAACTAAATATTATACATGTGACCAAGTGATACATATTTATTCTACATTGAGGATTAGTATAGGAGAGATTTAAAATGAGAAAATGATAATAGAAGAATGCGACTCAAAATAAACTCTCATAAATTCGCAAGAGCATAGGAAATAAAGCAAACAAAAAACACAAAAAATATTAAAAAAATAAAAGATAAAGAGAAGAACTAAAATGTGATCATGAAAGAGAACATATATCAATGACTTTGCTAAAAATTTCAAAACTTAAAATATATAAATGCTTATAAACAAGTCGACTATTTGATTATCAACGGACACATAGTTTAAAAATGTTGCTTTACATTTTATAAGATCACAAATAAAATTATGTTTAATATTAATATGTTTGGTTCAAGAATGTTGAATTGAATATTAAAAATATCGATATCATTTGTATTATCGTTGAACATAATCATAATATGTTGCCATAATCACCCAACAATTGTTTCATTCAAAGTAGTTACAAGTAACAACTACTGATTATAATATATTTTGCTTTTGTTGTAAAAAGAGAAATGAAATTTTATTTTTTACTTATTCATGAGACAATGTTAATACTAATGTAAAAACAACCATCCAAAGTTCTTTTTCTCTATCATCAATGCTACCCACCCAGTTAGCACCAAAATATCCTACAAGATTAATACATGAATCTTTATGATACCAAATTTGTTGTTCAACAATGGCATTTACATATCAAATGATACATTTAATAACACTTAACTAAAACTCTTTTAGACAAGCCTAAAATCTAGCACATATACCAACATTAAAAGCAATATCAAGTCTACTAACTTTGAGGTAGACTTCTAATCATACTCCTATAAAAGGTCTAATCTATTTCCTTTCTATAGTGATTATTATTTAGTTCACATCCAACATTCTTGCTATTCGTTTGATACAATTTAAACTTTGGACAATAAATTATTTTTAATATAATTTTGATATATTCAAGTTTAGGTATAGGAACAAATGTAACATCAAAATCAACCCTTTTCTACTTAGGTATATCCTTGTTCAACTTACCTAGCCATATTAATAGTAATCACATCATTGTCATTAAATTTATTCTTGAAGATCCATTCTATACCTATAACATCAACATTATTAGTCAAGCACCAATTATCATACATTATTTCTAATAAACTGATTTAATTCTACATGCATGACATTCACTTAGAACTCATTTCTTAATACCTTTTTTGTTTTTTTCGAGCTCTATTTCAAAACATGTAATAGGCATAAGACAAATAATTTAACACTTGACCATAAAGTGTTATGCCTTCATTTAAATCCCTAATGATTTTATTTTTTGAATGACTTAACCTAACCCTAGCACATGATTCTTTAAAGTTAAAGGAATTATCATGTGAAATGTATTAAGATGTTTTGATAGTCTCAATCCTAAAATAGTTTGCATGGTTTCATCTAAACAAATGCTTATATGTTCACATGAATTATTATCAATAACAACATTAAAAGACTCCATTAGATTCATCATCCTAAGGTTATAAACATGATAAACTCTACTATTTGACGAATATCTTATAAAAATTTCTTCCATCACTTTTTTTTGATAAAATTTCCTAAGTGTTCTTTATCCCTTAAAATGAAATAGTTATTGTTAAATACACAACAATACTTAATAATAGATTTTTTTACATTTTTAACTCAATAAGTCTTATCAATTTTAAGACTAAGATAAATCTATTTATAATGTAACAAGTCATATTTTTAAAAAGTACTAAGGTAACTTTTTGCTATGAATCATTACATGAGACATTTTCTAAATAACTCAATTTTTCCTCTTAATAACTTAATTTTATGGAGGAGTAATGGGTTCTAAAAAAACTCTTGTTTGATACCCTCATTAGTACAAAAATTTCAAAACTAGAATTTTTATATTCCTTTTCATAATCACTTCTAATTCTAGTTATCTCACAGTTTTTCTCATTTTGAAGTTTTTTAGAGGAGCTTTTGGCAAGTTCAAAAGCCTTAAGTTTTTCTCTTAATAAAATCACCCTTGTCAAGTGCGAAAATCACCAATTATAGACATAATTTATAGTTTGCTATTGAAACTCTTAGTCTTAGTTGATCCCATTACACAACTCAATGGGTCATTTGGTCAAACATTCATGAACCTTTTTATAAATTGGTCTAGTTTATTAACTTACCTAACACGAACCATAAACAATCTCATGTTTTAGTAGTTTAGGTAAATACTCAACTAGGTACATTCTAAACACTCAAGACAAGTTCTTAAAATTCACATGATTTAGCCTCATGTCATAGTTCCACTAAACTTATTATAGTGCAATTACAACATAAGTATGAGTTTAAGATAATTCTACAATAATTGTAAGAAGTTTTTTCCTCTCTTTCATTACCCTCTTTTCTCTTAAAATGTAAATTATGCACAAATCTTTTGCAAATTTCACCTTAAGATTTGTATTTAAAAATAAGTAATGCTTAAGGATTTTCTTTCATCCTTTAAATAGATAGAAGATTTTCTAGTACAAATATACCAACTATTTCTATACTACCTCTTCTTAGAATGGGAGCTTGTCCCTTATCAACAAATATGATAATACCTCCAGCACATTTTTTAAGAGTTGCAAAAAAAATTTTGTTACCACACATATGTCTAAAGCGCCCATTATTCAAGTACCAAACAAAGTCGTTCACCTTAAAAGCTAATGAACTATGAAGCTTTTGTTCTTTTGATTACTTAAGGACTAAGTTTAAATTGTAATCATTTCAGTTAACTAATCCTCTTAATTTGATTAGCCACTCTACCATTTGATAGGTAATGCTATCCTAACCAAACATAAACTTAAAAAAGCACTTGAGACTCTTTTCCTTTCAAGCACAAAATAATTAAGTATAATATGGCATACTTTTACCATATTCATGGCAAATAGGTACAAACTTAAAAGAGAAATTTATTCTAAAATTTTCAAGATTCTTCTTATTCACTAAGGTGTGTTTTGCAAATTAAGAATTATTTTTGCGTTTGAACACATTTGGTTTAGCCTAAAGATTGGGGAGCTTATAAGAACTCTATTATTTATTCTCCACTACACACTACATAAACTTCACTCATTTCAATAAAGGCTACAAACACAATCTTAGAAATATAAACATAATTAAAATTGGTTACAAAAATTTTAACTCTTTCTTACTAATAGAGTTTGAACCTATATTCTCATCTAACTTATTTGTGGCTTTAACTACAACACCCTCTATACATTAGTGATTAAAAGTTTTCAATTAATAGATTACTTAAACATCTCTCACTTTTACTAGTCTCATTATTACTTAGAGAGACATGCATAACCTTCTTATATTTCAATAAATTTGAACACTTAGATCTAATGTGTCCAAATCCGTTCACTCATGGCATTGAAGATCTTGAAAAAGTTTCTTATCTTTTTTACTTTTTCTAATAAAGCTCTTAGTTTTGACAATTACTAAAAAAAATTTTCTTAACCGAAAAGAAATTTTTTAATTGTTTGACAAATAATACTATTACTTTATCAACAGATGATTATCATATATTTTTAACTTAATTATCATATATTTAACAAACATCTACCTTTACTTAATAATTAATATTTATTAATCATTTATCAATTTATATTTTGTAATAGTTTCACTCATAGCAATTGTAAATTAAAGGATACACTGTCTAAAGCCAAAGACATAACATCCTCCACTATGAAAAAGTTATGCATAAAATTTTGTTGTTAATCTAGTAATTAAGGAGAGCCCAAAAAAAAAAAGAGACTTAATGGTGCTCTTTATTGCACATACAATTTTCATTTGTCAAACCCATCTATGTTATCTTTGTGCAAGAAGGCTGAATTTCTAAGCAAAAACTAAACATCCTTAAATGTATTCATTCCTTTTAGATGTTGCCAACCTTTAAATTTTCTTAATATTTTTGTCTTTTCCTTGCCCCTTTTATTCTTCTATCAAACTTAAATAAACTTTTTGTTTTGTATTACTATAAGAATGACAATTTACATTATCATGTTAAATTACAATCATGTTGTGTTAAATAAAAATTAACTTAAATTCAATTTGTTTAATAATGATGTCAAGAATTAGAAATCTTAATCTAACACGATTAATAAACAATTAAACATATTATAATTATATTACATATTTAACATTTTTTTTTATATATAACGTAATATATTTTTATAATATTTTTGATACTATATACACATACTATTTAATTTTATTCTAAATATAATTAAATACTTTTTAAAATATAATAAATATATCTTAATTATTTTTAGGATATAAAATAAAATTATTAAATTATAAATAAATTAATATATCATAATTAAATAAATAATTAATCATATCATAAATAAATTTATGTGTGAAAAACTCTAAATCCAAATATGATATAATTATTAATCGTGCCATATTATATTTATCCATATAATAATCATATTAATCTAAACCCTTAAATTTATATTGATTCAACAAATCTTGTAAAAAATTACCATCCCTAATTTTCTATATTACTTACTCCCCTAACAAGGTTTTAGTTAACTAAATAACAGAAAACAAAAAGTAAAGTGGAGGAGAAAGATAATAGTAAAAGCATGGCTTATAGCTGTAAACTATCATGAGTGTCCAAAAGAGACTAATTTGCATTTGGTTATACCATTTTAATTTTAAAATTATAATTATGTTACACTATTTTTCCGCAGTCCAACAACTCTTGCAAAATATAAAAGTTTTTTATTTCTTCATAAACTATTTCTATTTTTGATACATTTATTGTAGTAAGAAGCAACCGATGTATCGCAGCCCAACTTTAACTATAGAGATTTAATTGAGCAAAATTTACATCAATCTTAGGTCAGAAAGAGAATAAAAGAACTTATATAGTGCTAATCCATGGGGCTCTAGCTTGCTACATCATATGCTGTCGATTTCCTCTTTGGCGGACTAACTTGATAATTTTTTGCCTATTTTGGAATATGAAAATATATATATATATTGCAATCACTAGATGCTCATCGCCGCGCCATCAACACCAAATGCATAATCTAGAAGATAATTAAATAATTTGAAACTTTATGACTTTAAATTAAGAAGAAAAAAAATGAAGTGGTGAGAGGAAAAAGGAAAAAAATAAAAAATTAAAAGCCTAAATCATAGAGTATGGTGCAGTCGGAATTATAACATGAATTCCTGCGTGGTATACACAGATGAAGCACTTTTGCTTCTAATTATAGAAAGTCCACCATCTAAATATTGCCAAACTTGGAACTTCAATGAATCTCTTTACTTTGAAATGACTTGTGTGCCTGACATTTGTTGCATGCCAAAGCCAGCCGGCCAGCCATTCATTCATTCATTGTTTTTGGTGGAGTTACTTTAATTTATGCCTTGAGCTGCCCCCTTTGAAGAATCTTAGAAACTAGTAAAAATGCCTTTTCGCTTGTGTAGATGCATGTTATAAAGAAATTATAAAAATAATGATGCATTCACCAATTTCAACTACCTGTTATTTATGACTTCCTTAAAATGGAAAAGTGGGAGCAGTGTCCTTTATCCGGGTGTGAATTATATAAACACAAGGAATGTTTTAACCCTCTGTTTTTGCTTCATGTTTCTAAAAAGACAAGGGTAATAATAAGAGCACTTGGAAAATAAGGACCACCCACATGGGCGGATTATAGACGATTCATTTTCTGAATGATTCATTACTATTGGATGAATGCTAACAATTAGCAAAGGAATACAGCCAATCAATTAAGAACCGATTCCGGGGGACCCAACATGTGAAATGAAGAGAAGTTTGCATAACTAACTAAATATGATTTTACAGACTACAAGATCCTTAAACTAAGTTTTATTTTGGCACACCCACACCCACCCACCTGCCCACACACACACACACACACACAGAGGGCAGAAAAATCCAGTAGCTCGTATTCTTTTGTAGACTTCACAGCTCTTAAAGCTTAGCTAGATAGCTAGATCTAAAGTATAAATAGCTGTGTGCTCCGAAACCCGATAAATATGGGACTTGTGCTTCACTTCCCTTTAAGAAACTCCTAAGTGTTTTTGTATCAAATCTCTTAAAAACCTTCTCATTTTTTTCCTTTCTTTTCCATCCCCTCTTTCTCTCTCTCTCTCTCTATGGCAAGAATGTCAGATCCACTTGTTGTTGGAAGAGTGATAGGAGATGTTATTGAATATTTCAACCCAATCATAAAAATGTCTGTAACGTACAACCAAAAGCAAGTCTGCAATGGACATGAGCTCTTTCCTTCAACGGTTGTCACAAAACCTAGGGTTGAGATCCAAGATGGTGATATGAGATCTTTCTTTACACTGGTATTAATTCTCCAAATCCCAACAACTTTCCCGCTCCTTCCTTTATTACTATTACTATTATATTTTTAGCTCGCTTGAGCAATTTTTAAGAACTTTGGGCCTAGCTCCGTTGATGATTTTCTCTCAAATTTGGAGCTTGCATCCATTCTGTTGTCAACCTATTGTCTGCCGTTTAACTGCAGGTTATGACAGACCCAGATGTTCCTGGCCCTAGTGATCCTTATTTAAGGGAGCACCTGCACTGGTAAACTCTAAAACTGTCAAGAATGTTATGCATTTTAGGGCATTCCTCTCACTTGAATTCCATATGTATACATCTGTTGCTGTAACCCTATTTCAGAATTGATCAACCTTGTTTAAAAAAGAAAAAAGAAAAAATTTGCCAAGATCATGTTTGGCTTAGAAACCCCTAGGGCACAAGTCAACGGAACAAATCATGTACTCAGTCAAAACATTTTTACTGAGCCAGAATTACCTTCAAGAACAGTTTCTGTTCATACCCATATTGCCAGTTCTAGGATATGCATCATTTGATGCTGCATATGAATGCACAAAAATCTTTGTCTGATTGCCTGAATCAGTTATTATAATTAGTCTTTTTTAGATCTGATGAAAGAAAATCTAAAATTAATAGAGATAAGAAAACCTAATATTCAAAATCCGTAAGATACAAATATAAGTGAGAACTAACAGTAAAGTCTTGTGAATCACCAATGTTACAGGATTGTGACAGACATTCCAGGTACAACAGACGCAACATTTGGTAGGTTCCAACATTTATTTTCCGTTGAATCTTTTTTTTTTTATTTATTTATGATAGGTTTTGACTATGATATAAAAATAAACAAACAGGAAGGGAATTGGTGAGCTATGAGATCCCAAGGCCAAATATTGGGATTCATAGGTTTGTGTTTGTTTTATTCAAGCAGAAACGTAGACAGACTGTTAACCC
>CP135540.1:1641090-1652386 GCA_032402905.1 Khaya senegalensis | reverse complement strand
GGTTGATTTGATTGCGATAATTTTTTTTATTCTTGTCATATTTTTATGCATTTTGTTTTTTACACTTTTATCATATGTTATGTTTTACATTTAAATGTTAAAAAGAAAAAGTAAAGAGTTTATGACTTTTAGTCTATGGTGTATTGAAATTATTAAGTATAAGTGTATAAATAAATGAAAAATATTAATTGCGAAATAAAAGTTTATTTTTACAAAATAATTTAATTAGAATAATTTTAAAATTACGGTTGAAGCAAAAATAAAATTAAATATATATATATATATATCTCTCTCTCTCTCTCTTTCTACTTGTGAAAAATTATACTGGATCGTGATTACTTGAAGCTCTATCATTAATTACTGTGAAACTGAAAGTGTATCAAATGTGATGGCCAAATAATATATAATGAAAGTGCATCATTTATATCCCTCTATTCAAACAACTTAAAGTTTAAAAACTCACCCAGATAAAGTAGTTGATAAATAAAGTCTTATCACATATAAAAATCAACCATTGCTCTTAGCTCCATCTCACCTCAGTATCCCCCATTAATTAATTTAAGCATATGATACGATAAACATACCCACTGATATAAATTCTCCTCAGCACGATGTTGGTGAAATTTTGATTTGAAATATATATCAATTAAGAGCTGATTCTAATGCACTGCAAAAGTAGTCTTTGAAGACAGATTACTAGAATAGATTTTATTTTTCTTGTGAAGGAGGATTAAAAAGAAAATGTAATATCGGCACCATTTGTTTCAAAGGAAAACAAAATAGGGAATCGTATTCACGATCTTCACAAGGGGATAAGAAAGGTGCATTTATATAAATAATGATTAAACTTCGTACGTTTATCATCACTAATTTTTTCCAATGCAAACTGGCATTTGACAGCTGCCAATCTCGGTTTATTTTCTCTGTACGCAGGGGTATTCATATCACCGAAAGGACAAAGACAAAACAAATGCCTTTTTGATTTTTAAAGGCCAAGATATATGTATTGTTATTTTATTTAGTTTAAGCATCAGTTTTACTATTATTGTTGTTCAATATACCTAAAACTAATATCAGTAATTTAAATAAAAAATTTAAGTTTAGTAAGCCACCAAATTATTAATTAAGTATTTGAACACATATATTTAAAAGATTCTGTTTTAGTAAATATTATCAATTTTAATCAATTAATTAAGATAAACAACAACAAAACAATTAAATAAAGGAGATAAATAATTTTAATATATTTAAAATTTTTTAATACTTCGTTCATGAAATCATGTTTGAAAAAAAATAATTCACTAATAAATAAATTATTGCAAGTACTAATAAACTTATGTAAAATAAATATTTTCTCTTATTATTATTATTACTATGTTGAATCTTTAACAGTGATTTTATTTAACAAAATCTCCTTGTTTTGACATGTTAAAATTTTTTTAACTTAATTAAGCAAGATCTTCTTGTTTGTTAAACTCTTTTTAACAAGTATAAATTTTTTTCTTGAAAAATAATATGAAAATATTTTAACAATACTTAAAAGAGAATAAATTTATAAAACTAGAAATTATAAATTTATAATTTTTATTAAGTTATTTTTACTTTAAGCTATAAAAGAAAAAAAAAATAATGATTTGAAAATAAAATTACATGAAAAGAAAATAAAAACTCACAATACTCGCTCCCTTTTTGGCATTCACAAGGCTATTGCACAATGAGAATAACACACACACACACACACACACACACACACACACACACACACACGTAAAAACCTTAAATCTTGTTTAATGTGCTTTTTGTTTCCTAATTCCAAATTTTTTTAAATAGGAAGGATTTTCTTCTAAATAAAAGACTTGTTACTAAAAAGTAATTTTATCATTTAAGCTATAAAATTTTATACATAAATTTTCTAGATATGCTTGAAGTTCAAAATCGTCTAATATAACTAATAAATTTGAAATTCTTTTATATAGAGATTTTTTAAAATATATATATATATATATATATGTGAACAGTATATCGTTAAATGAATAGCAAAAGCACCCAATTTGTTGTAATAGAAATATGCAACAAAAATGTGCTTTCACAATATGTCAATTGTAAAAATTTTAATAATCTTACCCTTTAGCATTCTTTTGGCAAAACATCTTTATAATCAAGTTTCAATTTAAAAAGACACAACTCAAAATAAGAACTAAGTATAGCATATTAACACTTTGTTCAAGAGTTAACAAGAAGAATCATTAAAATAAGTTAAAACAGTTAAAATCACTGCTCTCTCTTAATATGAACTCCCCCTTAACAGAAATAAAATGGCTTGTATTATTTTCATATTTTGCCTTAACGAGCCAAAGTAAGTACAGATGCACGAATGGGAGGGATTCACAACATAAAAAATCACTATCTGCCCACATAACAAACCAGGTACTCAAAGTAACTCACAAAATATAATTGAGGATGTAAATGCCTAATATGAAAAAGTAAAATTTCAAAAGTCTAATGCGGCGTAAAACAAAATAACCAAGTGATTTTTCACTTCGTAGTAGAGCGAAGAGGTGGAACAACAAAGGCTTAAAGGCTGTGAGTCTTGGATGGACAGTTCAGAAGCAGAAGCTACAGATGCTAGAACATGAACATTAGGAATAACAGGTTCTGGACTGCTATTTGTAAGAGGTTGTGATGTTTCAATAAATGCAGGAGCAAGATGAGAGGGAGCCACTGGAGCTGAGGGCTGCGAGGATGGAGCCGAAATATTTGCAGCTGTTATGGACACTTAAGAGACTAAAAGTTGCTTAATACGAGTAAGATGCTGCATAGTCTCAGCACGTTGCTCAAATAGGTACTCGTCTGGTAGAGATTCATTGAAGTTCATTTTGCAGAAAATTTTGCCATGCATGATTTGTTGCTGTAGAAGGCTGCGAAGTGGAAGCTGGTGTAGTACGCTGAGTCTCTCTTTGATCTTGTGTAGGCATGCGGACTTGTGGAAATTTCCTTAACATGCTCAAAGCTCGTGGTACCAACGATAAATTCTCAGATTCAGTTTTTATGTTCTGTTGATCCATTAAGAGTCCAAAGATCGGGGAAGGAAATGAAAAGGTATTACTTGTAACTCTGCTTCCTGCATGAGAGACAACAATAGAGAAAATGTGTTTACCTACATCAAATGGTTTCCACTTACCTATTACAACCAACAACTGCACAAGGTCTTGCGTAACTGTGGTGTAATGGGTTGTTGGTGATCATTTTGTAATTACAATGGAATGCAGAGCTGAATAGAAAGTATTCATGGAAGAGGCTCATAAATTAGTCGCGAAAGGCCATGGCATATTGGTCCCAGTGAGTTAAGAAGCCATTTCATCAGCAGAGAGAGATGGCAAGTTAGCCAAAATTTCATCATCAACATCATTGCTTTCAAAATATCTGTTAATGGTGCTTGGAGAAAACTCAAACAAGTGACCCTAGCATACACATTGCGATGCCATGAAGAATCTGAAAAACTAATTTCAGGGCAAAGATTTGCATAAAACTTGTATACTATGGTTTTCACATTTTGAAATACTCTAGAAACACTCTTAGTAGCTTACGATTCATCAAAATATCAACTACCCCACATTTCCTAAATTGTTCTGCTTGCAAGGTTTCTCACGAATAAATTTCCTCTCAGTCATAATTGTACATAGATTCTGATTTTCCTTAGTGTAAAATCTGTCAAAGAAATCTTTAGAAACATTAATATTAGAATCTGAAAGTACCTCTTTCCCTTTCCTTTTGCGTTGCACAGATGATGCATCCTTGGAAGAACTTAGTTCTGTATTGACTTCACAGAAACATTCACTGGTTGTTCGTGTTCTGCTGAAACAAGTGCAGATGGTGCTGCATTATCACTAGCATCCTCATCGTCATCAAAATCTAAAGACTCAAGTTTGAAAAATACGAAGCATTGTCAAAGTTTAAGGAATTTAAGTAGTTGGTGGAAGGAGAAATAGGAAGAAAAATTCGCTGCTTAACTCACGGATAATGGAAAAGAGTGCACTTTAGACTAGTTCTTTCAGTATTTACGAGATTATAGAATGTGTCATCAGTTTACTTGTGCCAACATCACCCATCAGAATAGAGTAGCGGAGAGAAAGAACCGACATCTTGCAGAAATATGTGGAAGTATGCTATATGAACCTGACAAGCTCAAATAATGGTTGGTAGCTCGAGGTTTCTCTCAGAAATAAGGACTAGACTACGATAAAATGTTTAGCCCTGTAGCAAAACTTACAACTATACGAGTTATATTTGCTCTTCCAACTCACAAAGATTGGAACTTGTGGCAGATGGATGTGAAGAATGCATTTTTACATAGAGAATTAGATCGGAAGATTCACATGAATCAATTAAGAGGTTCTGAGAACGCAGCTCATCCGAAGTATGTGTGCAAGTTGAGAAAGGCACTTTACGTTTTGATGCAAGCACCAAGAACATGGTAAGGAAAGATCGTAGAATTTCTACCTTGAAATGGTTATTTAGTTGCACATGCAGAATCTAGCTTGTTTGCCGAAGCCAGTGGAGAGAAACTGATAATCTTATTGGTATAGGTGGATGATTTGATCATCACCGGCAACAATAAAGGAGAAAAAATTGTCGAACGAAGGAGAACCATCGGTTCGCTTCCAATTGAAATAGCTGGGTCAGCTTAATCACTTTATTGGCCATGAGGCTGATTTTAAACAAGAACGAATATTTCTCTATCAACAAAAATATGCCACAGATTTGTTGAAAAATTATGGGATGCTTAAATGCAAGCCGATATCGACACTGATGGAACTAAATGCCAAGATGTGTGTACATGAAGTAGAAGATATGGAAGATGCAACAATGCATTGATAATTGGTGGATACTACAATCTACTTAACCTTAACCAAACCTAACATTGCTTATACGGTCGGTGCGATGAGTCGGCATAAGCAAAACCCAAAGAAGACTCCTTTAGAAGCTGTTTGACAAAACCTAAGGTATGCACACAAAAAAATGGTTATGGTCTTTTGTTGTACAAAAAAGACAAATATTGCAAAGTAGTTAGCTATTGTGACACTTATTATGCAGAAGATCATGACACCGAAAATCAACTACCGGTATGTGTTTAAGCTTAGTTCTGGAACTATTTCCCGGGGCAACAAGAGAGCCAACAACATCATTATCAGCCACAGAAGTAGATTACCGCGCAAAAGCAATGGTAGCTCAATAGATTACCTAGTTGATACAACTGACAATGATCTATATCTACCAGTAGACTATTACTATTGTGCAATTGTTTGTGAGTCTATACAAGTAGTTTGTCTGTTACTTGTTTTGTTTTAACATTTCAGTAGAGCTTTGTATTCTAGTTCTCAACAAATTATGGGCAGAATTACGTACGTTGAAAATTAAATAAAGCACAAATTAAAGCTGAACTAATCAGAGGCTTAACCCAATTGAACCCAAACAATTTCTCCAAAACTAGTATTTAAAATAAAGGCTTTGATCTGATAATAACGCAATCATAATAATTTCACTCGTATAAAATTAGAAGAAAATAAAAGGGCGGAATGCAAATGCCATAATCGATAATATATTACATAAATCTCAACACTTCCGATCTGTGATTGTGTTTAATGTGTATATTATTTTAATTTAATTGAAGTTCATTTGCTTGTGTTCAAATAAGGAATCCCAAGAAATTTTCCTGGAAAAGTTTGCACAGTAGACTCGGCGACAATGAAAAAGCTGTTCTTCATCCTCCTAGCAGAAAGAGGACCGCAAGCTGTGGACGCCATCGGAATTGCGCTGGAAACATCAGAAATCGGCAGTAGACAATTGGCAAGAAGTGTACTGGTTGTTGCAGTAAAATAACTTTCCCAGTAATGAGGTGGAGGGATGCTGTCAACTGCTTCAAGATTGATCTCGAAGAGTTCCTCTTCTTCTTCTTCTTGGGCTTCCGTGTCTGCAAGCAGAGGTTTGCTGGATAACCTTTTATTTTCAGGAGAATCTTTAACAGCAGAAGCCATTGTAGATTGTGCGTTTTAGGTTTGCTTCTGGGTGTCAAATACATGGTATTTATATGATGAATTATGCGGTGGTGTGGTGAGTAGAACGGTCTTCAACAAATCTGCAACAATATTCAAAGAAAATTATTTCTTGTAGCTGCTGCATTGATATGCAATCTTAGCGTATTGCTGATATAAGCTTTCCTGTGTCTTCATCACGAGTCTCAATTTCTTTTTGTTATTAATACAGAATACATATTGCATTGAAAATGATTCTTGATGAAGAAAATTTTAATTATTTGTGAAAAAAAAAAAAAAAAAAAAACCCCACTTAAAAAGTTCATGTCAAAACATTTATTAAATACTATCTTCAAAAAAATGATAACAGGAATAAAAAAATCTCACAAAGTACATGATCCTCACATCATTGATAACATTGTTATTCTCCTTAATTATATTAATTACTTAATTAATATTTTTGTGCTTCATTTTTATTTATATAAAAAAAATTATAATCAGATATTTAAAATAAATTTATTGTATGGTTGGTACATCATTTTTGTTATTTAATTAGTCCAATAATTTTCTCACCTTAAAATTCTATTAAATTCCTAATAAAACACTTTTATTTTCCCTTTATTCTCTGTTTGGAATTTAATATTTCCAATCTTTTCAATTAGGGATGGAGAAAGTCACTAGTCTAAGAAACTTCTATCAATAAGTAGAATATTTTGATCTCATAGTTTATACGGTAGTTGGACCTGAAGCCATAAGTTCAAAGTCGCAATTGACAGCAGTATTTCACATTGCTAACCAGTTAATAACAGATAATCAAAAGGGAAATTATTGTAAAATCCAGATTAGGAAAGGTGGTGAAAGAATTGTTGATCCAAGTTCACCAAAACCGTCGAACCAAATGTCAGCAAAAGTAGACCTAACTAACCACTTCAACAGCACAAACTGAATACTTTTGCATTATTCTTTTCCTAAATGAAAAAGGTCACAACCAACCACCCGACACGATACTTCCCTGTGGCACTTCCAATGAATTGTTTAATTGTTCTTCGTATTCAGCCCTTAGGAAACTACTGCTACCCAATTTGGCTCATCTAATTGTGTCGGTAACCCAAGTACATCAAAAATTACACCATTACCACATGCCCTATATTTCGAGGAGTACATAAAATTTCACGGGGAGGAGAAAATACACACACACAGATACGCACATACACGTGTGTGTGTGTGTGTGTGTGTGTGTGTGTGTGTGTGTGTGTGTGAGAGAGAGAGAGAGAGAGAGAGACATATGGCAATAATATACTTTACACTTCAGTTTGTGTTAAAAAATATTGTATCCCTAAAGTCATTCTAACTAGACTTTGGATCCCCCAGGATTATGTTTGACTTAAAATGCCTACAAATTCGTTCTAACAAATGATATTCCAGTGCATATCATAACCTTCCTAGCAATAATTGTGCTTCGAAATCTCAACTACTAAGTGCCGAGTATCAATAAAAAAAAAAAATGTAAATCTCACTAAAATTTTTTCAGCTTTTTCAGCTTTAAACAACAGAAGTACCACAATTCAAAATAAAGCCTAGTCACGTACACTTACTGCAATCAAGTTCATCTAGCATAAAGGAAAGCATTCAGCACTTGCACACCAGTTGTAAACTAACAAGTTCATATTCAACTATAGACAAAACCACCTTTAATCATATAACACATTCTAAGGATTTCGAATGCTTTCAAAGACAAAATTAAACAGACTACCCAACAATTTACATACTGGTAACTTTCAAACAGACATTCCAATAAGTTTGTAATACTTTAAAAAATATGATTTCAAAGCTTCACAAGTTTTCAATAAACAATAAGCACTAAGTATCAGCCACAAACCTGATCCTGACGCAAAGAGAAATAGATATTTCACAAGTCATGCACAGCATTGCACAACTAGCAGGCAAGCAAATATTGCCTATTTTCTTCTATAATAGAATAGAACAAAAAGAACACGAAAGGTTCATGATGGCTGTGACTCCACAAGATTAAATATATTTACACAAATTAGCTGTAAAATTAACTATTTCAGAGCCTCTATAAAACTAAGCCAGCATGATGCTTTAATTTATTATTTAACACAGCAAATACAGCCAAAGCAACAGTGTGCAATATAATCCAGGCTAAAACTTCAAGAGATCATGAGAACATATGGAAAACATCTAATCCTAAATGCTCCATTTGAAACAAATCCAAACAGAACATATCAGCTAACTGAGCCTGCATGATTATAACTCTTAACAGATATGGAGACAAATTATCAGACAAAGGACCAAACATTAAAGAAGAGATGGTTTTATCACCAACACAAGTTGGTCAATTCAGACAATCATCTCAAATACAACTGAGATAACATCTTGTCTAGGTTAAAAGTCACCACCCAGCTCAGCTACTATTAAAATACACATATAAGAGCTAAGACAAGAACCATTAACAAGGAAACCAATTTGCTTTCACTTAAAACAATTAATAATACTAGCAAACAAATCCAAAGCCACAAGTGAAAATAATAACACCAGCTCAACCATAGCATGAGAATGTTGTCAGCGAATATCAATTCTATCACCCCATACCGTCCAATGATGGCAGGACATTCACCTAAAATCTCCTATGATCAAACAAAAGCTTCAATAGCATTAAAAATGAAAGAAACAATCCATTCCTATTTATGAAATTCAGTATGGCAGAAGCAATTTTTCGCCAAGAAAGGGGGAAATAGACTATTAAAATCAATATAAGAAGAAAATGGTAGCTGCATTGCAAACAGTTTATAAACAATCTTATGTGCCAAAAACCTTCAATCCTGCAAACATCTTCAGCATTCTATGGGCACAGGACACAAGAAAAGTAATAATACTTGCAAGTGTATTTTAATAGATCGACAAAAAAATAATTCCAAATGTTAAGTAATGGTGAAGCAACAAACTGGTAAAAGAACTCTAAACACTAACATCTAGGCAAGACATTATTGCATACAGTATGTATCAAGCAGCGTAAGCAGCAATATTTTTCATAACTCCATATATGACCCAGCATCTCAAGATGCGCAAAATGGTTATGCCACATCAAGGTGCGAGACAAGCAAATTTCATAATAGTGCTTCCAATTCCTACATGCCTCCAGTGAACTAGCTCTAACCATCACTCAGACCAAAAATATGGTCTAAGCTGAGTGTTACACAGCTCTGTTAATAATTCTCTATCCCAACTAAACCATGTACAACATTCTGCAATGCTCCTAAGCTCCCAGCAGCCAAACTGATCAACCCTGATGGACAATCAGCATGAACTACAAACTGCTCATAAATAGATGATACTGCCTTCATTGAAACACATTAAACGCAACCACAATGAAAATTATAAAAAGATATATAATGCTGCCGATGGATTAACACACCTGCTCACAATAGTGTACAGCAAGAATGAAGTCAACGATAATGAGTAAACATCAAAAGACCCTCAAATCATAAAATTACTTTAGAACTTAACTACGCAACAACCATTTCAAGATTTTAGCAAGGGAAACATACAAAAATCATGACTAATACAACCATTTAATATTCAAACATAATAATAAGCATCTTAAAATGATGCTTTTCTTTTTAATGATACTCCCAACATATTATTTAGCTATGGCCCAAGCATTAAGAGTCATTTTTGACAATACCTGTGTAAGATTTGCACATAATTATGGAATTTCAACATGCAAACCACAATATGCTTCACTGTACGGTTGTCTAACAATAAATAAAAAACCATAAGCTAGCTCAAAATTTAGTACAAGACAGCACAACTAGGAAAGCATGTGAATAGCTCTTATATAGCAAGACAAACAATAACCAAGAAAAATAAGCTATTTTGCAAACAAAAGTACTGTTTAAACCAGTTTACACAATCTATTCAATCTTTTTTACAATTGCACACCCATATATCCTGTGGACTCAAATAAATTTACTGAGTCAGCACTTCAATCCAAGCAGTCTCTTGGTTCTCACAATACATTATATAACAAAAACTCAAAAGATCAAGAAAAACACTAAAAAGTAAAGATTATTCAAACCAAAAGCTAAAAAGAAAAAAACTTTTAAAATAAGTTCCTGCAGCAATCTTTGCATGAGACATCCCCACAGTGAGGCAAACTCTAAATACACCTCTAAGAGAGTAACATTGTCCATAAAACATCCATAAACTGTCAATTAAATTCACTTTAGTACTTGTTTTCTATTTATTCAGATGATCAAGCCTTGGCATTCAAAATCAAATTGCAACTCATACATCAATTCCCGCAAACCAAATCAATATGCTACTATACAGTAAGTGATTTTATTTGAGCTTAACACATGCAATTCAATACCATGAGCACACACAGAATGAAAACAAGACCTTGAGCCTAAAAATGTAAAAATATTCATCTACAGCTATAAAACCACAGAATTAATCCAAAATCACATCCTTAGATCTCCTACCTTCAATAGAAAATTCCATTTCATCATATACCAATCACTCACTCACTCATCATAGTTTAATCAAAATATAACAAGAAGCGAAAACAGTGTGTAAATCAAGAAACAAGCATATGAAATCAACCCACGATGTTCCTCTCCTCCATCCGCCAGCGAAACCATCAGATTCGTTGAAGCCCTTGCGGCCCACAGCACAAAAACCGCTGCCACTGCAAATCGGATAGGGCCGCCCTGCGGCAAGAACAGAGAAATCGCCGCTAAGATCACCACCGGGAGCATACAGTAGCCAACCACGCTGGTACACGTGTGAAGATCAAGATTTCCGTTCCGTCCCGCTAACATGTTAAAAACAACGTACAGAAAGATCGACGACACAACGATCCATCCGAGAATCACACCGAATTGAAGCTTACCCGCAAGGAGTTGGAACAGTCCGAAAGAGAGATAGAGTACAATCGGGCCGGAAAGATCCGAGTCTTTGTGGACAATCGGATTTACACGGAACGGATTTAAAATTGACTTCGTTTTTTTCCAGATTTGATCCGGGTGGATCCCTAGCTCGTCGAGTAAAGGTTCTTCGTCGTCAAATGAAGCGTACCCACCGCCACCGGATGACGTAGACGTTGCAATTGGACCACCATACGATGCGTTAGTTGTAGAACCGATATCAAAGGACATGAACGGGATCGCCGAACTCGCAGGTCGGTTGGGCTGAAAGGGCGCCGTTGGGACTCGGCGCTGGTTGATGTTGCTGGCGGTGGA
>CP135540.1:1614953-1626204 GCA_032402905.1 Khaya senegalensis | reverse complement strand
ATATATTTATTCGTAAAGATGTTCGTTTCAAATTCGTTATGAATTTTAATTTTTTTTATTAAAACTTACAAAGATGTATATTAAATTTGTCTTATGAGGATTTAATACTAACAAATATGTAAGTGAAATTATTATCCTTAATAATAAATCATATTTTGTTATAATTTACATAATTTTAATGCTTCATAAAATAAAATTATTGAAAAAATATAAGAAATATGTTTCATAATAAATGACAAAATATTTCTAACGATAAAAACATTTATATTATATTCATAGTGATTAATTTAAGTTTAATTGTCAGGATGGTCGACTTTAAATTTGTATTTTAACATCTTGATTGAAATAAAATATTTTAATTTTTAAGCTACCCTAACCTTGCCTTGCCTCAAAATGGGCCTTGTGTTCATGAAAATAATTGCCTTCCTTGCCTTTAGTATGTGTTTATATTCGGTATGGTACTCGTAATTTCTCCGTAAATATTTTATTTAAGATTTATATATTTTAAAAATGAAACTTGTAAACCAAACCAAGTCGTTGTATCATATCGGTGAGCATTCTCGCTTGTCAAGGCCAAGGGGGTGACTCGTCCTCGGCAACGGCGAAGTGTTCTAATTTTTGTCAAATCAATTTCAATTTTTTCTAAAACGGTGCGTTCAAGGGCACAAAAGTAAAAGCAAATTTTTGCTTGTTTAATTAATAAAATTTCTGCCTCTGTAACGGCGCGTTTGAGAGCACAAAAGTAAAGCACAAGCCGTTGTTGGGAAACCGCCGAAATAAAGTTTTCAAGTCTTCTAAATCTGAGCTTTCCCTCCGTTTTTCAATTTCTCAGTATCCAAACAGAAAATGATTTAGAAATGTGTATCCAAATCCGCGCTGAATCTGAAATCTCAAAACTCGTCTCGAATTCAGGAATGGCTTCTCTTCAAGTAAGGTGATTCCAACTCAGTCATCGTCTTCTCTCTCAGTTTGCATCACATTCAAAGCAATACATTAAATTAATCTTCTCATTGAATATGCAATCTGTTTAAACTGAATCCACTTAGTTCATCAATATTATGATAATTAATTTAACTATATTTCATTACTTTGATTTAGTATACGTTGGTTGCTGAATTGACTGAAACTTTTGTGATGCATCAATCTGATACTTACAGAAATAGCATGTTCTACGTATTGGGATTAGTTTTATTGAATGGGTTTTGTTAACAGGAATGTAAACTGCAAACACTAAGGTAGACTTGTGGAAAACCTTCGTTACATGCTTGATAATTAGAATACAAAATGGTCTTCTTTGTATCACCTAATTGTATGTAGAGAGAAAAACTTGGGCCTGGATGATCCTACCACTTCATTATCCTACAATTTAATCCAATATTGTGATCACATCAAAAAATTCAAAATCATTACGCACATTGCGTGTATATAATAACGTGTGTATTATTTAATTAGATGATAGCATAATGTAGCGTGGTCCATTAATATTTCAGTTCAATATCCTCACATATTTAATTGACACCATTCCACAACGTAAAAGTATGTTTGTCAGTTTCTCCAATACCACCAGTAAATGTTTACCATGTTGCATGGTATAAGTAATTCAGAGAACTTGGTTCAATAATTGAAATTATTGTAGGATTTATGGTAGTAACTAATACAAGAGGCAGAACAGCCAGCAATCACATATTTCCTCTGGGGCCAGCATATACAACGGAAAGGCAGCAGTCATAGCACAGGTACCAATTTGGCAGTTTATGATTGATGATTCTATGATCTTATCTATGGACAAACTGTAGGAATATTGTAATTGTAAATATTAATCTTCTTCGCTTGGCTTGGAACTTTAGTTGAGAGTGTCCTTCATGGATTATTATTGATCGATATAAGATGACAACAATGCCACCATTATTCACAAAAAGATATGTTTCACTCATATTATTCCCTCCCATGAGAACTTGAAAGCTTATGATCTGTATTAAATGCGAACTTGAGAAGATAAAAATTAGTAGTTGAAACATAAACCTTACCCTTAGGATCCTAAAGTTCTTATAGAAATACGACAAGCATATGATTAACTTTTGGTGATCGTTCTTTGAATTAGAATTATAGCAAGCAATTCAGAGGGCAACAAGCTTGGAGGAAACCAAAGCAAATCTCATGAGCTGAGATTAAATTGGCAAATTGCTGAGGTTAAGGAATAACAAATTTTCATAGTTCTTGGAGACAATTGATGTTGAAAGAGGTTTTAAATCTCACCTGTAAAGGATACTTGAGGTTGTGCCAAATACTTATGCTTATTCTTTTTGTTATTTCTTATTCTCTAACTATAATGGTTACACCACAAGGAATAGTCCTCTTTTCATCTATAACTTCCCACTAGACAGATGTGAAAATGGACTTTATTATTCTCCAGACGCCAATAACAACTACCATTTTCATTTCTTCATACTTAAGTTGGCACAGTGGCCGTACTCTTGGGTAGACAGTAGTAGCTAGAATACAAATGAGTGTTTAATAAGATAACGTCGATAGGAGCAAACAGAAAGAAGAAAGAAAGAGTTAGGTGGCAAAGATATCTTTCTTTAACGGAAAACTGGTTTGCTCCTTTCTGTTTCATTTTTTCTTTCAATCATTTGTTTGGCTCGGAGTCTGTGAGTTCTCCCGTCAGCTGATCCTTTACTAGGTCTTCTAAGGAGATTTGATTCATCATAGCTTGATCCTCCTTTCAGCTTCTATATTGACTAGCTGAGTTGGAGTCTCAACTCTAATGAGTGGATTTGGTGGCCTCATCACTCATCAGTGTTCCGTGAAGTGTGAGCCTGCAAGAGGCCATAGGGTTTCTTAAATACATTTGAGTTTGATATGATATTGTTTATATTAGCGATGCAGTTCTTGCCTTTGTAGTCAACCAGCTTATGCCACAAGATGAGGCTATGTCATGTCTATGGATTGATATTGTGAATTACGTTTTCCAAGCTTAGTCGATCCACATTGACTTTCTCGTTTGAATCTGATAGCGTTACCTTTGATTAGATCCTCCCATCACTCTCTTCGGACAGAATCTGAATGAAAAAGCCCGTTTTTAGATCTTATAATTTCTCATTTTCATTTCTTTTCACTTTTTCCATTTTGAGAGAATGAAAAAAGTATGGGCTTGCTCTGAGAGAATGTAAAAAAGTATGTGCTTGTTCTGGCTTCTTAACCGGTAATTTAGATGGTTCAACTGTTGAGCCATGCACACAACTCATGCATGTTAACTCTAATACTTCTTCACCTGTACTTATCACCCTGCAAACAACTTGGCTTTGCTGTTTGCAGCATTTGCCTTTTGATGAATGAACTCATCATCTAGTCGAGAATTAAGGTCATAACTGTTCCAAGCATATCTTGCCATTGCCTTATGTTCTGGTTATTTGAATTTAAATTCAGCAATTATAAATTTCCAACATTCTAGGAGTTTATTTCCTTACTCCCTCTACACAGGTGTACTATTAGTAGGCATTGACAATTTTGAACTATTTTAGAACTATAAATGGTTTCATATTTAACTTTATTTTAAAACTTGGTTATTATTTTGTCTTTTGAATTCACCGACTCCAATCATGGATACATTGAATTGTGATAATTATGTACTTGAAATCATTCATTCAAGTAAAAGCTATTTATCATGTTAAATATTGAGAGAGAGATGAGATGAAACTATAGATAACAATATGATACTTCTTTCTAGCAGATAACCCTGATACATCTTTTAGTTCAGAAATCCATATCTTAACCCCCCGAAAAAAGAAGATATCCTAAAGATGAAAATAGAAGCAAAAGTAATAGAGAGGTACTGGCATTGTCCTATTATAAATGAAACTAGACTACTACTGTTTGGCTATAGTTTTATACAAAAAAAAAAAAAAAAAGGAGGAAGAAGAAGAAGAAAAAGAAAAGGCAAGAAATATTAGGCGGGGTCATCATAAAAGACACTCTAAGTGGGGTCACGATATCTATTTAGCTGAAATCATGGTTTGCTAGAATTGGAAGGATTTGGGCTTGAGCTGGAGCAGAGATTGAGATCAGGAATATTGCTTGAAGCGTTGGCTTTTGGGTTTGCCTTAGCCAGTTTCTGTTTCAGTTCAGATAGAAGTGCTTGATTCTCCTGGTTGAGAAGCTGTGCCTTCTTCCTTAGCCTCTCATTCTCCTTCATTATGTAGCAGTTCTGTAGGTAGAGCTCGGAGTTCAGCCTGTCCATGACTTAAAAAACTATTCAAGCTTCCTGTGATGCCCCTGAAAACAAAACACCAGTGTCAACAAAAGTATCTTATGGCCATTAGTGACACAGATATTATTTTATAGCCCATGGAGACAGTATAGTTATACTATTTTCAAATTCGATAAGGAAATAAATTAATTAGGTGTCTTTTATCTTTATATGAATATCCCAAACCATACTAAAAATATAAGTAGAATATTAAATATTGCTAAATATTGTAAAGAAAAAATATACCCTTTGCAATAAAAATTAAAAGAAAAATGTTGAATTGAAATCAACTACCCAACCCCTGCAGCAAATTGAAGAGAAAAGCAGAACCAGGATAATCAGCATCTAAAGATTTAATAGCTAATGTTTCCGAATGATGAGTAGAAGAACAGAGCACGAGATGGCCAAAGAATGAAATAATATTTTAGGACCACAGTGGCTATAAGTAATGCAAATGTGCTGTCTGTGAAATGAAGAGAGAAGAAGTGGAATTGGAATAACGGTGGTCCAAGGATAAAGATCAGAACGAGACCAACAGAACAGAACAGAGCGAACTTGTCGTCTGTCTGAATTTACATATGTAATGTACATATGACTAGATATCTGTAAGTAGCATGACTCTTGGTTTTCATTTTTAAGTAAAGAATTGTACCATTCTATCCTCTTGACACATAGAAATGAGCCGAAAGTAGTTAAAAAAACAGAACAAAGAAAAAGAAAAACACCACCATAGAGCTACAGAAGGACAAAGAAACCATGAAAAAATAGAAATATAAATAGAAAAGCGAAGAGCAACAAATGTTGGGGAATCCAAGGAAAGGAACATTTCAAGAGAGACATTCCCTCCTCAAAATAAGGAGAACAGGCAAAGAAATCCCAAGTCCCAAAATTGTGAACTTCTTCTTCCTGTTTGTGTTGTTTTGCCTAGTTGCATACAGGACTCATGATCCAACCAGAAAACCAAAAGAAAAAAAACACTATTACACTAGCATGTTTAACCTTCTTGGTGAAGGAAAACATAAGTAAGGAAACGAGGGAGAGAAAGACAGTAAGGAGCAGAGGTGGGGGCCTCTATTCTCTTTGTATTTTCAAAAAAGATCACCTTTCAAAGGTGGTTGTGCTGTTGTTGGTTAAAGAACTTTGGCCGAGGAAGCTATAGTATTTACCTGGTTTCCAACAACTAGTTGCAGTAGTTATAAAAAAGAGAAGACTACTCGTGAAGTCAGGGACAAAGTGAACAACGAGAGCTGTTAATATATAGAGCAAAAGTTGAGGACAGAGAAAGAGAGAAGGCAAACTGCAAAGAAAGAAAAAGAGATTATGGTGTGTGGGGGGAGACATGCTCTCTCTCCTCTGACACAACAATCATGCATGTGTAATCATGGAAGGCGGCCGGTTAGGGGCGAGGATTTAATGTTTTGGTTTTGTATGATGATGGGTATGGCGTCATGTGAATGATGATGGGTCAAGGGTATTTTTGTCATCAAGTTTACATTATAGGTATACGAGGGACAATTATGTGATTTTGTTATTCGGTTTTGTAAAAATAAACAAAATAAAAAATAAAATGATGATGGTGAGCTAGGCCGTCCCCAAGATTCGCAATGATGGTTTGGATTGGTTCGAACCATCATCACAACACCACACCCTTCTTCTTCCTCATCAGTTCTTTGTTTTACTTCTTTCACTTTGTTTCTTGGTTCGGCAGCGGTTTGGCAATAATCATTTCTTTGCCGTAATGCAAATGTTTCTCTGTTGTAATTTTGAAAAAAATGGGCGGTTTTGTGCATTGAGAAACTCAACACTGAAACTTCCACTTCCACCACCCATATAGTTTTCAGTAATTATACCTAAGTATAGGTTACGATCATTACTTATCTCTATATACTTTAGGGTTAATTTTGGGATCACAATGTATAAGTTTTGTTATGACTTTACATGTTACTACCATTCACTTATTCAATGACGTGACGGGAGGAAGAGGAAATGACCATAGTGCCCCTACAGTTCTTTACTCTTTGCGTCGTTGATGATGTTTTGTTTTATGTTATTACAATCATCATAATGGTATATGGGTAGTATGATAAGTTAGAAAAGCAATTATTTTTGCCAAATTTAGGGCGAGTTCTGAAATAATAATGATAGGAATGGGTTGGAGAAGAGTTGGGCCAGCCTCAGCCAGCCTCTCCCTCCCGCATGGGTTACGAGTGCCTTAACGTGAAGCATCATAGTTTGACAGGACGGTGTTTTGGACGAGTCTACGGGTAAAATTGTCCAATCAATACTCTTTCCCGCCGCCTCCTCGTGGAGCTCGTTCTTATTCCACTTGTTCTTGCGTGGAACGTGATCACTATGTATTTTCTTTTCGATTTACCTTTTTGCCATTGACGAACTGTCCCTTGCTTGTTGCTTCTCTTTCAAACCATATTTTGACCAGTGTTTTTAACCCGCTAGCCCCTTTGTTTGATTATGTCACAGTTGCTGTTAATTTATAAGTACCATAGAGCATGAAATTCGAGAAATATTAATGAAAATAAGTTTAAACTATCTAGTGCAGTTTCACTAAATGATTAAAGATAAAGGAAAAAGAATAATTTAGCTGGCTTGAGGAAAAGGTATAGGTATAACCTTAGTTCAAAAATACAGTGAAGGACAAGAAAAGAACATGCAGAATGGTTTGTCTGCATGGTAATGGTCCTCAGCCAAACACAAAAGATTGGGACATTAGATTGCATTCTTTTTCTTTTTTTTTTTTAATTTATTATACAAAAAATATATATTTGTGCTGCACGTGGACAAGTATGATTTCTTTGCTTCATTTTATTCTACTTATTGTTTAGATTGTCATGTGTATATTATTTTGTTGTTTTCAGTTTTCCTTCTAAGGGCACGTGCAAGAGATTTATTTCTTCAATCAGACCTTTAGCCCTTCACTTTACATAGATCAATTAAATAAAATAATAATGATTAAAATTTAAAAAGTGCACAAAATTCTTTTTCTTTTGGATTAAAATAATTTTATTATAAGATAATACAAATCAAATATATTATATTACCGAATGAATATGCTAATCTGTATGTAAATTCTCGATAAATTCTTACCTATAATGTAATATTAACTATTAAAAAAAGAATATAATAAGCTCTGCTGCATATAAGTTTGTTTTGCTTGAGTTCTCTGGTTTCTTGAATGAAGCAATTTCAGTATTACTGGTCTACCATGTGCAGGTTCATGTATGTATGTATGTATAACATATGCGGTGTTGAGGAGTGAGAAAACTAGTCAGCAAAACGTAAGGAGGCAAAAGGGAGTAAAAGAGGCTAGTAGCTGCAAAAACGTGCAAGTGAGTAGTTAAAATTTGACCTAATTAAAGTGCTGCTAGGGTTATAAATCCATCTGAAACAATCAATGATGGCAAAACCCATTATTATTATTATTATGAATGGTTTCTTTACTAATCTTTCGTCTTTCCACCCCCCTATTAAATAAAATTAATTGTTGCTTTTTGCAGCTGTCTTTTGAGCTCAGCTCATCTCTCTCACCCTTCAATGAAAAAGAAAATTTTGGCTTTCATAATTTAAAGAAAGACTAGGGCTGTTCATTTTCTCTTTTTATCTCTTTCATAAATGAGTATAGCAGTGCTCAAGAGATTTTGCATGGCCACAGATTGGCATTCATGAGTACTCTTCATCATCATCATCATCTTCTTCTTCTCCATTGCCAATAACTACAATTATTCACACTCGCCCAACTGGGCAATAACTCTTTATTTACTAAACGTCTAAAATGGAAGAGTAAAAAAAAAATCATTCATCAATTCATTCATCAATTCAAAGAATAATAGTCGCTATCTTTATATATTAAAGTTCATTGTTTTCATCTCACAAGAGCTATAATTTCAACACGAACCTGGTTGGCATTGTACCATTTATTTTAACTTGCTTAATTTATTTTATTTTTTAGAAAATAGAGAAAATTTCGGTTAAGTTAAGAGGGTTGTATCGGAAATTAAGCGAAAAGGTAGGAGAAGGAGGAGGAGATGATTGCATCGTGAGGTAGATAAACTAGTTGACCCGTGGATTATGATTGGACAGCATTGATGTTAGACACGTGATGGCCTTGGATTTTTTTTTTTCTTTTCACATCATTGGCAGGGATTATATAGTCCTATGACCCACAGCCACAGGTAATAATAATAATAAAGAGTTTTTTTTTTTTTCTTTTTAATTTGATTTAATTTAAAGCTATGAGCATGAATGCATGAGGTTATTAAATTTTGGTTTTGTGTGTACTGTTCTGAGGTCATATTTTTAATCATGTCAAATAATACCAATCCCTGCATGGCTAATGATGAATTCTTTTTGACATTATCATGCCTTCCCCTCTACACGTGAGAGAGAGAGAGAGAGAGAGGAGAGCTTATTTACCTCGGGGCTTTAGATTTTGTTATTCATTCAACAAGTTGAGGGTTTTGATTTAAGGGACCACGAAACCACCATTAATTGTAGCTCTTCACTCAGTTGCTAGGGTTTCTTTCTTTCTATGGTTATTTACTAGTTATAGGACACTTTTGTTTTTTAAGTTATTCAGTTTGTTTGGGTAGGAATAAACAACACCCCACAAAATCAATTCAATTATGACAACATAACCATTGCTCTTGGTAGGTCTATTGCAAATTTTATTAGCAGATTTAAGAAAATACCACATTTTCTCTACAGTTTAATGAACATGCAGGAAAATAGTTAACACAATTTGACTTTGTTGAATATCATTATGAATCTACAAGGATTGTGTTTTCATTTTAGGAGGCATCAAAATATGACTTCCACCCCATTAACCATCACAGAATTATTACAAACTATTTATTAATGCCACCCCATTAACCATCGGCCCTATATGTGATTTCTAGCCCATTTAACCTTTTTCATTCCAATGAAGAGCAATTGTAAATAAATATAATATTACTTTATCTTTTTTTTTTAATTTTGTAAATCTTTTATTAAATATAAAATATGTGGCAAATATAATATTTAATTAAATAACAATTTCTTTCATAAAGAAGAAAAAAAAAAGTCAATCAACTCTATAATCCTATTGTACATTAAGTTACTTGCAAACAAGAAAATTCAATCTATAATTATTAAAGGGTTAATTATGAATCATAATTTTATTAAATATGGTTTACTAGTAAGATTTTTAGGGTCCCTTTGTTATAGAATAGATATAAGTAGAGTTATTAAATAGTATGTTTGACAAAAAATTATGAATTTTTTATTTGTTATAAATACATCTTCTAGTAAAAATTTTATGATTATCATAATAGATATTTTTTTTTAAAAAAAAGTTGAGATTAAAAGAAAAATAGAATAAATTTTTTTTAAAAAAAATAAGAGTATTTCATATTGATTAAATTTTTAAGAAACTTTAGAAATCTCTATTCCCATAAATCCAAAATTTGGACTTTCTCTTAAATATCTTTTAACCTCTACTGTAGGAGCTGAATTTTTTGTTCTAGTCCTTACAAAATAATAATAATAATAAAAAGAATAAATAAAATATCAGTCAATTTGTTGCTTTTAAGTGTTTGGATCTCGATAGTTGGATTAATTAATTTATCTGATGTGATGTTGACTCGTTTAGTGTTTGGTTGATTTGTTATTTGTTGAAATTTATTTATGTGAGGATTAAGATTTGTTGAGAGTTTCGTAAAATTCTGTGTCGTTGGAAAAAGATTGAAGAATAAATTAGGAAATTATCAGAATCTCCTTGGGTGGTGGAGATTATGGTATAGACTCTCAGGGTTGGACCATTTATGATCTGTGTGATTGGGCCTGGGCTGGTTTGATCTCAAGGCGAATGCTATACATATATAATAACAAATTGAAAGGGACATGGGAGAAAGAGACACAATGGATAACATTTTCAGTTGAGATGGGATGATTATATACCTGATATATGAAGGAAACCTGGCTTAGCTCCAGCCTGTGGATGAGATGAAGTTTCGCCATTAAGCTTTTGTGGATATAAACTCAAAGTAGCCAATAGCAATCCAGAACGATTACTTATCAAGTCACCAAACCAAGGGGTTCAGGTTCTGGAGGACTTTCTGATAATACAATCAGTAACGTTCTATTCAATCCTTAAAAGCATTATACCTGAAGTTTGATTTGAACAACATAATAAGACTTGACTCTTATTGACACTTGTCCTAAGCTATCTTGGAAACAATTAAAAAGATGACAATTCAATTAATAGAAAATGATGAATAATAATCTAAGAAATGTCAAGATTTTTGTCACACCACAATGGCGCATCAATAGCCAAAGTTTTGTGATAGTCATCGAGTACCCAATTTCCATCAAGAAAAGCAATTATCTAAAATATATAGCTGTACTTAACTAAGGATGTTCTTTTTTATTGTTTTCATAAGATTATTTATTCGCATAGATTATAATGTTACAGACCAGTGCTTTTTGTCTAATTTCTTATGAATATAATCTGGAAGCAGTTTCTTGGAGAAGATGGATCTTTGGCTGTATACTACTTTACTTTCTCATCAAGCATTGCAGACTATCTGAGGTCAGCATCACTCGTTGTTAGTTACGCTGGTAAGCTCTTGGTGATGCATTTCCTTTTCCTGCTATCTCTTTTCATTTTCTGTATTGCCCATGAATGCCCATTTTTATTTAAGTTTATGGATGCAAAAGACACAAACATTTGTTTTTTGTAATTTTAGAGTGAAAGAAATGAAAAAAAGAGAAAAATTATTATTATTTTGTTTATTTTTGTTAAAAAATATTAGAATTTTTTTTTTTATAAAATTATTATTTCTTAAAGTAAAAAAATCATAATTTTTCATTCTTATACGGAGAATCACAATTTTTCGTACTAAAATTAAGAAATTTTTAATTTTTTTTTCTTTTTTATATAATTAATTATATTTTTTATTTTAATTAATTTTATATAATTATTTTTTAATAACGAATTATTTTAAAATTATT
>CP135540.1:1589597-1610057 GCA_032402905.1 Khaya senegalensis | reverse complement strand
ATTAACCGGTTCACTAGATTTGTATTTTGGTTCTTTAAATTTTAGAAATCAGTTAATCATTTTCTTGAATTAGTGGATTGCTTATGCTAGATTTTTAAATTTTATAAGTTCTAACAGTTAGTTTGTGAACCTTACCTCTAAATACAAGCTTTACACATATTGACAAAAGATTTTGAATATTTCTATCAAACTCTAAGCGCTTACATACATCTTTCAAGTTTTAAAATTAAATTTGAGCTTATAAATTACTATAAATAAATATTATATACCCAATTCTTTTATTTGTAATATTGTCACTTGTAGGAGAATTATTTAAACTGTAATATCAATTTTAAATTTATGTTCTTGTGAAAAAAGCAGTCTTTCACTTTGGTATTATGGTAATGAGTGATTTAGAAATGAAATCACTTGTAAGGTTTCAAAAAGTACTAAAAAACCCTCTTATTGTAAATTGAATCTTGGAATTTCAAGATTTATTCTTCACTTGGGTATAGCGAGGTTGAGCAATTGAAAGTGAATCACTTGTAAGATTCGAAATAGTATAAAAAATTTTCTTAGTTGTAAATTGAATCTTAAGGTTTCAAAATTTATTCATAGTGAAGTCTTCAAGTGAAGCTTGAAAGAGTGGATTGTAGGTAAAAGTTGTGTTGAACCACTATAAACCTTGCATTCTATTTCTCATTCATCCACTCTTATTTATATCATTTATTATTAGACATTATTTGATTTTATTGTATTGTCAAAAAAAATTTTAAAACATAAATCCCCCATCCCACTCTTGGGTTGCATATCGGTATTTCAGTATTTATATAAACTTTTGATAAAATTTTAATTTTTAAATATTTATAATTTTTTAAAAAAAATAATCGTAAATTAAACTACATAGTTTGATTTCAATTTAGTACTCATTTCAAATTAAATTAAATTGAGATTTATTAAGTCATTTTAAATTATGATTAAATATTTTCAATCTATTTAATCCAACCTTAGCCATAAAAAATATACATAATAATAAAATATTATTTTTTTAGTTATTACTAAGTCGAATATCAATTAAAAAATTTGTAATTTCATCATTTTGAGCTCAAGATTTAAATTCAAACCTTTGCACTCTTTATTTTTTGTTATTAACTGTTTGCATTACCTATTTCTTCAAATTATTAGCTTCCCATTATTTATTAATTTTTATTTTGAGTTAAAATTTTATGATAATGTTTTATTAATTTTTTTAAAGAATTATGAGGAAGGCAATAAGTTAAACCAAAATTCAAAGTGAATGATCTGAATTAAATAAAACTGAAATTTTTTTGAATACACCAGAAATTTATATCTATGATACTACAATTTGAATTTCTATGTTTAGATCAAATAATTTCTATCCCTATTATATTTTTACTTAATAGGAGTATGATGGAAAATATTATCAACATGATTATCATATTGCCTACAATTTAATGTTTGTTGGAAAATTTTAGTGTTGAATAAATTTTGTCCCTGTTATATTTGTATTTCATAGTTAAGGGTTTGTAAAAAATATATACCAATAAAATATATTATTATCTAAAATTCTACGTTCAGTCAGAATTTTGTCCAAAATTGTATGTTCAAATTGAACAATTTATACTCTTGTTGTATCTTTATTTCATAGTGATTGAGATAAAAATCTTTTCAGCCCTTTTTATGCTATGCTTTTACTTTAGTTAGGAGTATGTCAAAAATACTCCTAATATGTTTTTATTACATAGGATCAAAATTATTTCTACTTCCATTGTATTTTTATTTTTAATTAGAAGTTTGTCAACTATTTATATCAAAACTATTAGAATATAACATAAAATTTTATGTTGAGAAAGAATAATTTTTTTTTTCTATTATATATTTCTTTAGGAATCATCCTTGGTTGGCAAACAAAACCGAACTATATTAGATAGAATTGGTTTGTATAATATTTGTCTAATTAATTGGGGCAATTTGAGTTGGTCCTAATTCAATCCAACCCAACCAAATTCATGACCATCTCTATTTGTCAATGTTTATCGTTCATTTCTTATACATTCAAAACCTAGCTTATATAGAGTCAAAAGACAATATATTAGGTGAAGTCCATGTATGCAACCTAAGATGGGTAAATTGGGTTTTAAAATTATTCTTGCAATATAAGATAACTCAAAAAAATATTCAGTAACAATTAATATAAAATTAAGTAAGGAAAAGAGAAACAAACACAAGATTTATAGTGGTTCAAAAATTCAACAGCTTATATCTATTCAACAAGCTTCAAGCTTGTGCTTTTTCACTAGAATAAGTGAAAAACGTTAAAGATACTCAAATACAACCAAATGAGATGTTAATTTGTCTCACAACCTTACAATTGATTTATTTAATCACTCAACTTACTTTTATAAGAGTACAACAATTCTTTTTCACTCTTTTTAATAAGAGAATATATATAAATAAATGAGGAAAGCATATAATATATGTTTGTAGAGAGTTGTAAGCTCAATAATGATTTTGAAACTTAAAATATATTTGTAAGTACTTAAAATGTTTAATAATAGAATGTATACAAAGTGAATATTAAATAAGTTAAAATTTAGAAATTTGTAATAAAATATAAGTTAAATTTTTTTCAAAAATATTTGTAAAATTATTTTTTGTGAAATTTTTTGAATAAAAATTATAAAATAAACTATTTTATTACTCAAAAACATATAAGGATTCACTTGGAGTGCCGTAAACAAATAAAATATAGAAAACAAAGACAAATTACAATCAAAATCATGTGCTTATATTTGATTATTTGGGATTACTGATTCGAAAATCTAGTTGTGAAGGTGTTAGTGTTCCACTATTAATAATAATCTATATATTATTAAAACATAGTGAACAACTTCTAACTAAATTATCCTCATTTCAAGTATATGATAAATTTTAGTATTTAATACAGTTATTTTTATGAAGATTAAATTGTTATCAAATTTTATTTGCATTAAGACATTCACTACAACAAATCATATTATTAATGATGATAGTATGACCACGTACTCCACATGTACATTGTCAAAATTAATATTTACAACCGACACTCTATGTAAGTCATTACAATAAATATTAATCTCAGTATCAGTATATCTTTAATATTGACTACTCATTAGCATCATTTAGTATTTCATTACATTTTACCTTTAATTTGTAATATGTTGTAAATGCTATAGTTAATTTTTAATAATGTAGTATTTTAAAATATTAAGAATTTGTGTTACATTTTGGGGATTATCTAACATATATTAGATATAACATTATATCTGATTTTTTTTTTTAATTTTGCATTGGTTATTTTAAATTTTTTACTTGTATTTCAAATACTTTTTATTACACGTCTTAAGTTTTCTGTTAAACATTACAAGTATTTTATTTCAAGTTTTAAATTACTTTTATAAACTGTTTCATATTTTTTTGTTGACTGTTTCAAATTTTGCATTCCTATTTCAAGTCGTCTATTAAGAGATGTATGATACAATATTTATATATTAGACATTCTTTATATTTAATAATATTTCTACGATAGCATTTTTAAGTACTATGTATAATAATTAATAATATAACATTTTAAAAAAGTTACAATATAAACATTAATTAGTGATAAATAAAAAATGCTATCAAAAAAGAGGAAAAGTATTTAAGAAAAAAATTATCTCTGACTCAAATAGGGGGAAAAAAAGGCTTCACACTTGAAAATTTTTAAATGAAGTGGTACACAAATCTAAAATTTCATATGCTGTATATACGCAATAAGAATTTATAAATAACATTAAAATAAATAATATAATATAAGAAATGTGCCACTTGTTCTTTTAATTATAATATATAATTGACATTTAATTAATATTATAAAGTTGGAGCGAATCCTGGTGCTTGTTTAGCTGCTGTTTTTTTTTTTTTGGCTCTGCCGTGCTTGTTTCTTGCTTGGTCCATTCAACCTCTTCTATCTCTTGTATCGGACAAAGGCTCAACTGTCCTTCCTTAACCTTTTTGAAGTGGCTAAGCATGCTTAAGAACATAAGATTTTGCCTGTTCCAGAGAACCAGATAGGAAGAAAAGACCCAGAGGATTCTTTTGAAGCAGCATGACTAGACTGAGGGATTTGTCTTGAACTAGTGCAACTTTAATTCATTGCTTTTGTCACTGAAAAATTCAACCAAATTTCCAAAATCTCCAAAAATATATTTCAGACTTTTGAACATCTATCTTGGGATCATGTTGTAGCTAGATTGCTCTTACTCTAAGCTTCTCCATTTTGGTCTCTTTTTCCACATATATACCCATTTGATATTCTTTCTCTCAAGCTATTTCTTTACTTTCTCTTTTGTTTTTCTTACGTCTTTCGATACTATTTGTTTTGTAATTTGATAAGGAAAAAATAGATTCCACACATATCAAGTCACAGGGAATTTTTTTGGACAACTCAACACATAGTAATGTCAAATATTTTTTCATGTTTTTGAAAGTCAATCATTACTGTACTCTAAAACTTTTTTTACCTCTCTAGAGAAAATCTAGCAAAAATACTCTATCTAAAATTAAAGTTTGGACAAAAAGTATGTACAAAAAAGAATGGTGAACCTGCAAATGCTGTAGCTGTTGATGCTATAGTAAAGGTAATCATTTGCTTAATCTTTATATTTTATTTTCTTCTAATTAGTTTTTCTTATATGACATTAATTTTGTATAAATTTGTAGCATCAAATAAATAAAATTGAAAAAGAAACTATTTACCTCCTTCAACTAATTTGAAAGGAGCTGTTGTGTCAAAAGTAATAAACCTCGACAAATCTTATGAGAAAGCATTTGGAAAAGGAGTTACTCTTGTAAAATTAACCATTTTATTATAAGATAAAATGAAGAAAGAATTAGCACAATACAAAAAGTTTGTTGAACATATGCAAAAAAAAAAAAAAAAGGGTAAGTACCTAAATCTATTATATCAATCATAATTTTTTTTTTATAGATATTGAACATAGGAAAAAAGTTAATTTGTAAGTTTATAAATGCACAAAATTTTGTATTACTAAATTCTCAAATTTTCAAATTTTAGAATTAAAATCAAGCAAATCAAGAATATGGTGATGAGCCACATATTACTCTTATCGTAAGAATAAGTTAACAATATTTATCTATAAATTTAAATGTATTATATTGATTAAAATTATAACTTAAATTATTATTTCTTTGTGTAGAGTGTGAATACGAAGACTAATGTCACTAAATGCAAGTTGCTTGATTGCGAAGGGATTGAGGTTTGCTGTAGCTGAAGGACGTTGGTCTTCAAGTGATCCAAAAGCACTTGTTCATCATATTCCTATTAAACCAAATGTCATGAGAAATTGAGTCGATGTGGCAAAAAAAGGTGAGAAGATTTTGTGGAAGAATACACCTTATATGACATACATTGAAGAAGCTGTTGGTAGTATTGTCACGCGGTTGGCTAATTTGGTTGTTATGAACTCTACAAATTGACATTTATGTCATTCATATATTTAGATAATTTCTTGTCTATTAATTTTGTATGTATTAATGTCCATATTTTTTCAACATTATTTAAAGTCATTTGGATATTGCACTATTTTTCTTATAAAAAATTATGTTGTTGTATGAATTTTCTCTTACCTACATGCCTTAACTTCAATTTTTATTTTTGAAAAATTTAGAATAACTTAAAGAAAATTTTGTATTTGCACTTATCCATTTTTTCATGTTATTGAGTGTATTGATAACAGAGACCTTGAGATCTCATATATTATTTTCAATGACCTATGATAGTAGTTGTTGGCTGAAAAATATTATTTTGGAAGTGTTGAGTTGTAAATAATATGTAATGTAAGTTGTAATTTTTTTGAAAGTATCCATGTTTTAGGGGAGATTCTACCAAATTGTTTTCAAATAGCTATATACTTAAAATTTTATCACTTAAAATTAGAATGGTCCAATGTTAAAAACTCACAAGAAAGTTTTTTGAACTAGTATTTACAACTATTTAAACATTACAATGAAATTTCTATAGTGAAATACTTCAGTTAAACAAATTAACACTTTATTTATTCTTTTTGTATAACAGTATATGACTTATATTTTTGTTTAAATTTATAATGCAGATTATGTTGATAAATATTATTTTTGAAAGAAGTTTTGGATGCAAATTAAAGATGAAATAGTAATTTTTTGTTCAATTTTTGTCTTTTCAAAAAAGAAACAATGTTTGTTGTTGTTGTTATTATTATTATTATTATTATTATTATTATTATTATTATTAATTTTTGCCTTTTTGAAATATGACACTTTTATGTTTATTATTAATTAAGTATAATTTTTATTTGTACTTGATATTTATATCTTTATATTATGATGGTCATACACAAGAAAGGTTTATATATAATTCATTTCTACTTTGTTTGTATATTTGGACTATCGGTTTTAATTGAAAAATATTTGTTTTATTATAAATAATATGTATATTCCTCTATCATATATTTAATTCTATTTAATTATGCTAATAACTATTTAGTAATAACAAACTTTGAATGCTACAAGTAACAAAATTATAGTGTCTAGCATTTTTGGTAGGCTATGATAGACAATTTGGTAACATTTTATAAACGCTATGAGTTATGTAATTTGTAGCATATTATAGTTGTTAAATATCATTAAATCTGTAACATTTGTATTATGCCACGAAAGACAATGTGGTAACATTTTTAAATTACTACGAGATTTACTGTTTAACAAGACTAAAGTGCTACAAGTAATATATTTGTAGCATTTTCATTGTGCCACAGGAAATAATTTTATAACATTTTTTAAGTACTACATAATGTACAATGGTAATTTTTATATGCAACTAAAAATATATATGTAGCTTTTATTATATAGTATAAAATTATATCTTTAGTAACATGGGCTATCATAACACTTAAAAAAATGCTACCATTTAATTTTTGTAACATTTTTTTTAAAAAAATAAATTCTACACTTAAAAAAAATGCTACCAAAAGTAAACAATAACATTTTTAAGTGTTACTATATTACAATTTTGTTATAGTAAGTTATTGATAAATTGAGAATTGATACAATTTTTAATTTTTATGATGCATTTCAATCTGTCAAATTAATTTATTATTTATGTCCACTTGAAAACTATTTTTTGAACAATAATTTTTAACATTTTTACTTTTTATCTCTTATAACTTTTCTTTTCTTTTATATTTTTGTTTCTAAAATTAAGCCTAGTCTTTCTCTTTATACCACTGTACAAACTTATGAGAAATAAACACTTATCAATGAATCAGCTTGAAAATAAACCTATCATTTTTTAAATAAACAAGCAATTAAATTGTTTTCTATTTAAACTGTTCTATTCAATAGAAGAAAAGAAATCACTTTTTAAATAAATAAGTAATAATGTTGGTTTTAATTTAAAATGTTTTCTTTACCATTTAGGAATCAAAATCATTTATTTTTTTAACTTAACTTGTTATCTTTATGGCTTAGAAAAAAAAATCATTTTTTTTACAAATATTATTTTTTAAAAAATGGTATTTAACCCTAAATATTAAACTTTATCTCATAGTCAACTTAACTACTCAATTTGGGAAAAGATAAAGAGAAAAGAAAATCTCTTAACTGAACTTTATTTCTCTACATCTGCTCTAAAAGTATGTTTCTTCTTCTTGTTATTTTTTATTTTTATTTTTTATGTGCGTGTAATGGTTATCAATTCAAAAATATTTTCTATTATATCTTAAGATGTAGAAGTTGAGTCATATAATTTTTTTGTCATATTATTGTGAACTTAAATTTTAAGGAACTTTTCATGAAATTTGTTATAAAAATTTTATTTTTTATTGAAACATGATCTAAGATCATAAAATTTTATATCTTAATTTTATTTTATTTTTTTATTTTTATTTTTTAAAATCATGTTATGTCATGTCAATTTATACAAGTAATTATGTATTAAAATTTTGTAGAGTTAACTCTTTCTTAGAGGATGGGAATTTAATTTTTAAAATAATACTGTTTAATAATATGTTTAGAGTTGTTTATGTTGTATATTATTAGATATATATAATTCAAGCAATAAATTCAACATTAACAATTTAAATGCATATTAGTAGGTTTCACTTGTACATACTTTGCTCTTGTTACAGCAATAACTTTCTTTAAGAACATTGATTTCTTTTTTTTCTCTTTTTTTTTTGGGTAATTTTTGGTAATTTAAACCTTTCAAACAAATTCTTACCTTTAATTTTTTCGCTGTAAATAATTTTTAAACTTTTCAATTTTTAGGTATTGATATAAAGTTATAAATTTATAATTGTTTAAGTACAATGTGATAACGAGATTTTATTAATTTTTTTTTATCATTATTAATGACTTAATTGAATTCTATTTTATAATCGAGTCTCATTTAAACACGACAAGGCAGATTTTATCATTAAAAATTCAACTGGATCAAGAGAAAATGAGGTTCTTAGTTAAGTTATGGAATTAAGAAAATGCTATTTTATTGGTTAAATTTCTTTACATAATAGAAAAAAAAAAAAAAAAAAGAAGAAGAAATATTGAGAAGAATGACTCGATTCCTTGTCAGTCGAGACAATTGACTTACATGTTGTTATTATTTAAATTTGTTCCCTTACACTCTCTATTAACATTATGGAATCAATCGGCCTAAGATGATCTTTCCATCACAAAAATATGAATCTATGATTATTCTATGAACGGTGGATGTTGGACTGATTCATAAAAAAAAAAAAATGGAAGTGATATACCACACTTAATAATTATCTTTTATTAGTAGATTCGTAGGATATTCTTAAGATTACTTGTATGCGTGCTTAAACTCGTTGACAGTTGAACAAATTTCTTATAATTTGTTGGTTTTCGTGTGAGCTTGGCGGCAAGATACTGGACGCAAAGGATGTCTTCCAAATGTGAAACACTATTTAAAAAATATTTTAGTTTCCGAGAAACAAAGAATGGTACCGTTCGTACGTGGCTTTTCGGACACGGCTGGCTTCTGTTCATGTCGCTTAGCTTAGACAAGCCTTCACTTTTATTTATTTTTATTTTACTTTATAAATTAAAATTTTTCCAGATTTTAAATAAGTATTATGATCATAATATAATATAAAAAAATTACCCTCAAAATGAGCTATTTCTACTTTCACAAAATAATTACTGTACGGCTGGAACTCAAACCTTACAGAACGAATATTCTCACTACCTAATTCCATCACGGTTCGAATTGATGAGAGCTTCCAGTCAAATGGTAAGTTTGTCATTTGAATTATTCTCTTTTATCTTCCAGTCAAAAGCTCGGCCTAAGCTAGCAGCAGCTGCTGCAAGAGTAATCAGAAAGTGAAGAGTCCCGGACTTATGTGGTCCTGCTGTGTTAATCGCTGTAAGCATATCCAACTTCACACTATAATGAACTTCCTTCACGCCATTGCAACTAATTTTCAATTTTTCAAACTCTCAAAACCGCTATTTATTTCCCTCCCTACCTTTAATATCACAACTCACTTATCCTTAACTCATAAAAATATGGACAAACTATTCTTCCCAGCTTTTCTTTTCCTCTTCACCATTTGCCTTTTTCATCAATTAATCCGTCAATCTCATGCATCAGCCGACGAATATTTTGCCCGGAAACCTCCTCGCAGGGTCATTCAGACTCCACACGCTCGTTCGGAATCCGATCCTCAACAGGTTTACGTCTTTCTTACAAGCAAAAATCTTTCTGACCCATTTTTCTTTTCTATTTGTTTAATACTTTTTCTTTTTCCATTTTTTTAGGTGCATATTTCACTGGCGGGGAAAGATTACATCAGGGTTTCTTGGATAACAGATGATGAGAAGGTAGCGTCAATGGTGGAATATGGAAAAATACCGGGGAAATATAATGCAATGGCAACCGGAGAACATACCTCGTACAAATTCTTCATTTATAACTCCGGGAAGATTCACCACGTTAAGATCGGACCTCTGGAACCAGGCACGTTGCATTATTACAGATGTGGAGGTCACGGCCCCGAGTTTTCCTTCAGGACACCTCCTGCAAAATTTCCCATTGAATTTGTTGTTGTTGGTAAGTTACATGTTTATGCGTGAGCTCTAGATATAGCTAGAAATATTCTCAGCCATAGAAAATAGAACAACTTTTCTTTCATAAGTTGGTAAACTTTGATCTTACCCGTTCGGGATTTTTTATGTTAACTAAAGCAAATTATCCTCATCGATAGTATGAAATAACTTGAGACATGCGTGAATCAAAATCTTTTACTTTCTCTATGAACTGATTATAATACAATCTAAGTTTCTAGAGCAATTTTTGAGTGATATATTCTCTCAATTATGAGAAAAAGTAAAACAAACGTCCCACAAGTTAAAGTAGGAGAATCAAAGACTAGTAGCTATTTACTTCGAAAGAAAATGTCAGAGTTTAATTAGCAAGATAACCAACAAATTAATGGAAACGATGGACAAAACAGACTTAATTTTCTGTAAAGTGGTTTTGACGCTAATAAAACGTGCCTTTTTTAGCTTCATTTCATGGTACCGAAAAGGAAAAAGCCGAAGAGGGTGCACTTCTTATTCAGGTGTTTGGCTTTTTGAACGACTCTCAGTTTTCCTTTTTATTTTATTTTGTGTGTCTAGGCCTTCAGGTTTGTGCTTGGATATCTTGGCAACAGAGAGCGGCTTGGTTCTGCTAGATATTAGATTCGTCCATAGAATCAATAGTAATATCTATCCCATCCTATTCAAAAGATCTTAAACAGAACTCTCAGGCTAAGAATCCCAATGACATCACTCGTTTATAGGCGTTATTTTAGGGTGCATTCATGTAATTTTCATTATTAAAATTCCATCTGTTTCAGTTTAGACTTGAGAGAGAAGCTTAATTAAATTAGTGTTGAAATAAACTGCCCAGCTGGCTTTTCTGCAAGAGCCAGCACTAAACGAGCATTAGGATTTCTATTTGCTATTTTTTTTTTTCTATTTTAATACCGTGAACAAGGATTCTCAACAGTTAAAATATTAGGAAAAAATCTTGAATATTCCCAATTTATTTCGTATTTTCAATCACAGGAGACCTTGGACAAACGGAATGGACGGCATCAACCCTAGAACATGTTGGCAGCGAAGACTACGACGTATTTTTATTACCGGGCGATTTGTCATACGCAGATTTTCATCAACCGCTTTGGGATTCATTCGGCCGTCTGGTTGAGCCGTACGCAAGCCGCCGTCCATGGATGGTGACGGAAGGAAATCACGAGATCGAGATGATTCCGATCGTCTATACTGACGGCTTCAAGGCCTACAACGCACGGTGGCCGATGCCGCATGAAGAGAGCGGATCGTCATCAAACCTGTACTACTCGTTCGATGTCGCCGGAACTCATATTATAATGCTGGGATCTTACACGGATTTTGATTCTGATTCTGCTCAGTATAAATGGCTAGAAGCCGACTTGGCTAAAGTCGACCGGAAGAAAACGCCATGGATTTTTGTGCTTCTACATGCTCCCTGGTATAATACAAATACTGCTCATCAAGGGGAAGGAGAACGCATGAGAAATTCCATGGAAGAGCTATTGTACAATGCGAGAGTCGACGCCGTTTTTGCTGGGCACGTACATGCATATGAACGATTTGTAAGCCCCTTCGTTGCTATTATTTATTCAAGAAATGCATGAGATATAATTTTTATTATCTATTTTAATTTCTTTTCATTTATCTTTTTTATTGCAGACTAGGATTTACGACAACAAAGCTGATCCCTGCGGTCCTATGTATATAACAATTGGAGACGGGGGGAACAGGGAAGGACTTGCTTTAAAGTAAGTAATTTTTTTCCCTAGTTTTTCTATTTTCGTTTCAGGTTTTGACTGTATTGTGTTTTGTTTCTTCATTTGTAAAGGTTTAAGAAGCCACCATCTCCACTCTCACTGTTTAGAGAATCAAGCTTTGGGCATGGACGATTGAAGATAGTGAACGATACAAGTGCTCACTGGTCATGGCATCGCAACAATGAATCAAACGCTGTTATGGCTGATGAAGTTTGGCTTGAAAGTTTAAGCACTTCTAAACATTGCTCCAGTAATTTTGATGCTCCAAAATCTTCATCTTCATCATCAGTCGCCAAAGACGAACTCTGATCTGATCACCACAAATTAATAAAACTGATATCTCAAAACTCGTACTTATAAGCTTCGGTTTTGAGTTTATTGAAGTCATAATACAAAAGAACTTTTTTACCCTTTTTTCCGTGCATAGGTCGGAGGGTGGACAAGTTCTTAAGAATGTTTTCCTTTCCAGCTTGCCAAGGGTATTCCTAGGTAAACACTGGAGGGGTAATTTGTTTTTAATTAGTATGGAGTGTGAATTTGACTTAATTTCTTATATCGCTTTATTAATTACTTTCCAGCCTTATCAGAAATAATATACATTTTTTTAACTCACCAGTGATTTGATTTCAACCCTCTCAATCATCTCAAACAATCCAGCTCAATCTTATGCATGCGTCAGCTTCTGAATCAAATCCTCTCTTTATTGGACAAGAAGTTGTATCTCAATGGCAATTAATTTTTTAATCAGCTGTTAAGAAACTTTTATTTGTAACTTTAATTGAAATTCACAAGAAAGTTGATAGGTACATAAAAAATTTATCGATTCAAAATTAGGTTATATTAACAATTATATGAATACAATAATAAATATGTTAAGTTAATAAAAAAATTTATTTTTTACAATATTTAAGTGACAATATTTATAATATAATTATCACAACAAAGATATTATGTTAAATAAAAAACTTAAAGACTTTAAAGATTTCAAATAAATATGCTTTGCTTTTGATTGGGTACAATCATCTTCTCTTGGAATTGTCATTAATGAAAAACATAAAATACTTTACTCCTCCTAAAGAACATAATCAATACTTGTCAAATATATGAATAAATTAACTTTATAATACTTTTGCTTTTAGAATTGAATGTGCTGAACTTTAGTTTATGTTGTTTACTAATAACACATTGTTCACAAAATGGTAGAGATACCATTTGGAGATTAAGAAGTAGTTTTTATTTCTAAGAGAATCTTCAAACCTCTTTCTGATATATGTTTGAGTATTTAATGCCATATCATCATTGATTCTTCTCTAGAATTTATTGATGCAACTAATCCTTTTATTTCCTGTAGTGTTTTTCTTTATATTTGTATAAGTTTATAATTACTTTCTCTACCTTCATGACCATGAGAGCACCCTTTGTGATATTCAAGATTTCATTTTGAACTAGGATTTTACACCCAATCCCATCCAATTGTCCTAGAGACAATAGAAAATTTTTCAAACCCTTCACATAGCTTACATCCTAAATGATGCAAGTTATATCATCTTACATTTTTATTTTGACATTCTCAGAACTAACAATCTCTAAGGCATGATTGTCTCCTATGAACACAAATCTTCCAAAAATAAAATTATATTGATGGAATTATTCTCATTGAGAGGTCATGTGCCATGTTGCTGTTGAATCTAAAATTAAATATTAGCAAATTTCTTTCTGCCTTTAGTAAGTATTGCAGCCTCACTATATAAAATTTCTCTATTTTCAAATGTAATTGCCATATTTTCTTAAGAGCTTGTATTCATCTCTACATTCTTCTTGTTTTTCTAATACTTCTTTTTCATGTACTCGACTTTGTTACTCCTATAGCATTTAATTTTCTTCTTACTTCTTAATTTTGATCTACTATGGTTTTGACTTGCACTAGAGTCATACTCCATTGATCTCCCTCTCATAATTAGTAAAGCCTTTATTTGTTGCAAGCTCACCAACCTATCTTTCTTATTTTTGTCTATTTTCTTTTTTCAATATAAGCACTGCTATATCATTCAAAATTAAGTTGTTGAAGTAGGTGACTTAAGTTATTAGATTAATGATGTGTTGATCATACGAGTTTGGTAAACTTTATAGTAAAAACTCTACAAATTCATTTTTCTCTATTTTATGACCTAATATTACGAGTTGAGAAAATAGAGTTTTAGAGTATTGATATACTCTATCACAGTCATTGTTTTAACATTTGATAAGTATAAAGCCTTATCTTTAGAAAAACCTTATTATGAAATAATTTTGACTCATACATCTTTGTAAGAACATCTAATATTTCCTTTGTTGTTTTCTTCTCTTTAACACTTGATGATACTTCATTAGCTAATTCTAAATGGAGATCAACCATTGCATCATCATTCATTTCATTATATTTACTATCTGTAATATTTGCCGATCTATCTTCAATAGTTGCCATGCACTTATCTTTTTTCACAACTACCTTTATTTTTATCTTCAAGAATGAAAAATTACCCCTATCAAACTTCTAAATTTTAAGTTTTGCCGCCATAGCCCTGATTTACTTAAACTAGCTTTTACTATTTTTCGTATATGTTAATAGTGTCCCATACTTAATAGTATATTTGTGAACGAGTACAACAACTTAAAGCTTTGACAACACTTGCCAAAATGCTTGGGACTTTTATCTATGGTTTTAATTAAAAGTGGCAAGAAGATTGTTATATATATAAGAAGCTTAATCTTTTATAATTGGGTGGTATGGCCAACCATATAATCACAACAATAAATATTTTACATTAATAAAAGGTTTAACCCTCCATAATATTTAAGTAAAAATACCTACCAAATAAGCACAACAATAAAGATGTTATATTAAATATGATAATTAGTCTTTTATCATACTTGAGTACTTGGGCCTACCATATAACATCAATAAGTATTGAATATGAAAATGAATAATACATAAATTTACGTAAAAAAATTTTAAATTAATTAAAGTAAAAATTATAGGTAAAAATAAAAAAATTCACTATGAAGAGTGGGATAAAAATAAATCCATGATTTCACATCATATTGCAACAAAATATGTAAGAAAAGTATTTTTATGTAGTCCAATAAATATAAGCCAGATTGTCTATGTATGAATATTTGGTATGTGTTGATATTAGCATATTAGGATTTATGACAACAAGATTGACCCATGCACTCTAATCTATATAACAACGATTAATCATGGATAGAAATAGCAAAATTTTTATTAATGTTACATATGAAAATTCACTTTGTGCATTCAAGGTTTAATGTTGAATGTTCAAAATTTTTAAGTTTGTATTAAAAATGACGAGGTAGGTCAATGGGTTAAGTTTAGAAATATTCTTTATGTTATATTATAATGGGCGAGTTCAGAAATATTAATGCCGTAAGTTCAGAAACATTGGGTCTACCTGGTAATTTGATGTGTATGTATACAATAATAAAAAATAAATTTTTACATTATATTGTGTTTATATGATTTTTCTTTTTTGCTTTAATTTTTTAAAAGAATGTTAAATTATAATAATATTGCAAAATCAAATTTTTTATAGAAACATATTCATATAAACTAATGTGGCAGAGTTAAAACATTATCATATATAAGAATAAATGAAAATCCATAAGAGTGAAGAAAAATAATTATATAGGATATGTGGCAACTATATAGCTTTGCCTCATCAATTTGTATAAAACGAATTGTATAAGAATTTATATCCATAATATTATTGATAAAACAATGTCAACACTAACAATATCAATGGTGCAAAGTTTAAACAGAAATGCATATGTTAATTATTTAAACTTTTTGGGATTTATATAAAATTAGTAGAATTTCATAATAATTGTTAAACATAAAACAAGAATATATATTTTACTTCAATAATTGTTAATAAAATTGATTAGTGTTTGACTTATTTTGGTAGTATTATGATAACTTGTTTAAGTCATTTTAAATCACAATTTTATTTCGTTTAAGTGATAAATTCTTTTGCTTGAACAAACAATTGCTTGGTAGGTTAAAATTTAAGTTCCTTTGTCTTGTATTGGAATCTATTAATAAAACATTTGAGATGTTACATACGTATATTTTTCATAAAAATATAGTAACTTGGGAGCAATCTTCAAAATTTACAAAACTAAGAAAATGTCATCTTTACTTAATGTGTGCAAAGTGTTATTCCAAAAATTTGATATGTTCTTAAATGTAAAAGTTAATTCTATTTTTGGTTAGTTACATGTAAAGTTAATGTAGCAAGTTTGTTAAGTAGTTTATTTATTTCTTTCTTAAATCTAATAATTGGTTTACACATATAACAATTAGACTATATAGGCTTGACTTGACTTTATAAAGTAGCCATTGAAACTAAGAGAAACAATTCAAGAAATCCAAGAATTCTTTTCTATAACTTTTTTGAGTAACTTCTTTCTTCTTTTTTTTTTTCCTTGGTTTATAGAATTTTAAAGTTTGTTGTTCAAATGAGGTTTGATTTCTCTCTATGGGCTAAGGTTGAAATTCAACAAGTGGTATCAAAGTCGAAATGAGTGAATTATCAATAAATTCATCAAAATTCTCAATTGAAAAGTTTACGGGGTGAAAACATTTGCAATCTTTAAAGGATGAAAATGAAGCTTTTCTGGTTTATGATTGAAAGAAGCTTTGATAGAAAAAGACAAGATGTTGGCTAATTTGAAAGAATTTGAAAAGAAGGATATTCCAAAGAAAGCCACAGTGCAATGACCGATGGAGTTTTGCATGAAGTTTTAAAAGAAACTACTATAATTGGTCTCTTGAACAAAATAGAGATAAGGTATATGTAAAAATCTCTTGCCCATTGACTTTACCTAAAAAAGCAACTCTATGCTTTTAATCTTAAAGAATGAGGGTCTTTGAGAGAGCATCTCGACAACTTCAACAAAATTATCTTAGATCTTGAGACCATAGATATCAAATATGAAGAAAAGACCAAACCTTAAAACTTTTCTTCCATCAAGTTATAAACATTTCATTGAGACATTATTGTATAGAGTGACACTATCAATATGGATGATGTGAAATTAGCTTTGAGTTCCAAAAAACTAAGTAAAAAGACAAAGTTGTAGAATTCAAATTCAAGAGAAAGATTGACTGCAAAAGGAAAGATAGAAAAGTAAAAGTGGAAAAGAAATGAAGAAGGCAAATTGATGTCTAAAGGAAAGAAATCGAAGTGCATCCATTGCCACAAACAATGACACTTCAAGAAAAATTGTCTTAAAAGAAAGAATGTCAAGAATGAAAAGAATCTTGATATGCAAGCTAAGACTATTATAGTCACGAATGAAGACTTCAAAAATACTTTCATGTTAATGACATCAAAAGGAAAACCTTAAGATGAGTAGATTCTTAACTTAGGTTGTACTTTTCATATGTATCATAACTAGGATTTGTTTACTAAATTATATATGATAAACAGTGGTAATATCTTAATGGGGAATGATATGTCATGTGAAGTTAAAGAATGGGAGCCATTAAGTTAAAATTGCATAATAGAATATGTAAAGAATTACAACAAATTAGGTTGGTTTATAATCTTAAAAGAAATTTAATTTCTTTCTGTATGTTGGATGAAGAATGATGTGTAATCAAGGCTAAGAAAGAAGTCTTGAAAGTTGTCAAAGGTTCTTTGGGTATAATGAAATGACTGAGATAGAATAAGGTGTATATATCAAAAGAAGCTGCTATAATAAGTGAGACTAAATCTATCAAAAACATAGTATTAGATAAAATGGTTATTTAACACCATAGGTTGGGTCACTTGGAAGAAAAGAAACTAATTGAACTCAAGAAATAAGGTTTAATGAATTACAATTTTTCAAAATGGCTTCAGATTTTATAAAGCTTATGTATTAGTAAATGCCATAGATTTAAATTCGAGTAGGGTAGCCATAAGACAAAAGAGGTGCTTGATTACATTCATTCAGATGTTTAAGGGTCATCTTAGGTTATATCTTTAAGTGGAGCTAAATATTTCATATCAATCATGGATGATTGCTGTAAGAAAGTATGGATTTAAATTTTGAAAAGTAAAGATCAAGTGTTTAGTAAATTTAAGGATTATAAGGCTTTAGTTAAGAATCAAAAGAATAAGAAGATTAAGATCTTAAGAACTAATAATGAAATGGAGTTTTGTAGTATAATCTTTAATGTATTTTATAAAAGAATGGAATAAAAAGGCATAAGACGTTGAGACAAACCCCTCAACAAAATGACTAATTAAAAGGTTTAATAAAACTTTAATGGAAAGAGTTAGGTCTGTGTTGATTAGTGTAGGGCTTTCAAATTTATTCTGGCCAAAAACTGTTACCACATCTATTTATTTGTTAAACAGAAGCCCTGCAACTATCCTTAACTCTAAAACCTTTAAGGAAATCCAATCAAGTCATTTCCCTAATATTGTCATATTAGAATTTTTGAATGTACTATATATGTGTACTTGAAGTAGGAAAAACTAGATCTTAGGGCGTAGAAAGAGTATTTGTATGCTATTGAGTCTAATAGCTAGTTTACATGTGCTAGACTATACAAGCTTGACTTTATAAAGTAGCCTTGTAACTAAGAGAAACAATTTAAGAAATTCTTTTCTATAACTATTTTGGGTAACTTCTTTCTTCTTGTTTTTTTTTCTTAATTTGTAGAATTTCAAAATTTGTTGTCCAATTGAAGTTTGATTTCTCTATGTAAATTAAAGTTTAAATCAACATTAATCATGATTACTTAAACGTAATAAGTAAGTATAGGGATGGCACAGGTTTAGTTTGGTTTGCATTAGGATGATAATCATTCACGTCATTAAATTGATTTCATTCTATAAATTATAACAGATAAATTATGTACATATGAAATTCAAATGATAAGCACATGTCATATAAAAAGTTTTGTGCATTCAGAGAATATGTTCCAAAATGAGACATATTTTGATAAAAGTGATAAAAAAAATGTACTATTAGATGCATTTACACAATCAAATAGAGGTAAAAACTCACCAAAATTTGTTACTTTATGGCTAAGTATGAGCTAATTATGAGAAATTGAGAATTGTATAACAAAATCTTGAAAATGTTCAAACCAATGTATTAGATTTGAACATAATTGTTGTGGGTAATAAATCAAAAATAAATGATACTAGTATACTTAAAAATAATAGTGATCCCACTTAAAATAAGGATGGATATAGGTCAGTTTAGTTTGATAATTGTTATATTTGGATTAAACTTTAAAAAAAAAAAAATAGTTCTTCACTTTACAATATTGAACAAACAAAATAATGAAAGTTAATAATTAAGGTGGGCTAAATCTGTTGGATTCAATTCAGTTATTATTTGGTTTTGTAATTTAAGTTGAGGTTTAGATTTTTTAAAATTTAAATTTTTGTTATAAACTTTATTAAATTATTTTTAATTTAACATGGACAAGTATGTTGACAATTGTGGACTCAACCTATTATAATGCACCATATCTAATTTGTAATTTAAAAATTTTAAATTAACATATTTAATCCTAATTTTTACTTCTAGGACTTTTAATACTTTGTACACAAATTGGATCATTCCATTCTCAATAACTAAAATTGATTGAAAATTACTAAACTAAAGAAACAAATCAAACTAAAAAAAGTCTAGATTAAGGTTAAATAAAATTGGTTTTGTGTTCAGTTTTGCGCAATATTGTAATATATCCTAAATAAGGCATATTTAATAAGACAATCTATTTATCAATTATCCCAATATATCTAATTATTTCATCATGAAAGTATATATGAAAAGGTCTTGAAGTTTTTTTTAAGTATAAGACTATAAGTATTCACTTAACTTCATAATTTTATAACATACTAGTACTAGAAGTTAGGATTTACAATAGATCCCATGTTTATTTTGCAAATTTGATTAGTATATCATGTGGATACGTTGTATGAATAAGAAGTTTTAGTATATTCACATAAAATCTACCTGATAATATGGTGGTCAAACAGAAATTAATGTATCTGCATAATATTTCAAAATGAATGGTGGACTAACCATTATGGTAAATCAAAAATTCTATCTTATATAAATAACTATTAAAAAAAGAAGTAAGAATAAATACCTACAGATTTAACTTCATAAAACATTCTTTAAAAAATAAATTAGTGGTATTAAATCACAAAAGCAAATATATAAATAAATGAAAAATTGAGTTAAGAGAAGAGAAATAAATTGTTAAAAGAATCAACGTATAACAAATTATTTGAAAAATATTGTTTTGTTACTCAAGTCAATATTACACATCATGAAAAATAAAAATCTAATTTTTTTTATAACAATGCAATCATATATATATATATATATATATATATATAAATGATATTATATTTTGGATATATTTATTTATCATAAGTGTTAACTTATTTGATAATTTTAAAATAAACATATGTATAACATAATTTTAATAAATTATTATATAACTAACATGGCTAATTGAATTAAATAAAAT